>JBAMYA010042354.1:0-14513 GCA_037176975.1 Arrhamphus sclerolepis
CTAAATGATACTAAATGAAGAGCCATTTGGGAGCCGTAAGAGCCGGTTCTTTTAAGGGAGCCGAGCCTAAAGAGCCGGATCTTTGAAAAGAGCCGAACTTCCCATCACTAGTGGGGTGGACGTTTACCACCAGGTCTGATGAAGAGCTGACAAATTGATTTAAAAGAAAAACTATTTTTATAAAGCAGGCTGAATGCTGTTTGTAAACGTTTCAACCACAGAAACATGCATAACTCCCACATGTTCAAACCAGTATGTACACCACAGATTACAGGTTTGAAAAACAGGAAATGTTGCTCCACCAGTCTTGTTGTTCTATTACCTCACTGAAAATATGAAAATTATTATCTGTAATAAGTTTGAGTTATGATCATCATCATGATCAGATATGCATGAAATCTTCTGTCAAAAGCCCCAAAACTAATTTACTGGCCATTCTTGATTACTGCCACCATCAGACTTAATCATGTAATGATCAAAAAGGATGATAAAAATGTTAATTATAGACAGATGTTCAATTAACTATTTTCCCCAGTTTCCTCAATACGTCCTCATTACAGACTGTGTCTGTTGATGTTGGACTCAAGCAGCAACCATCAATGGGGAAATAAATTCTGCTGCAGTTCCTGCACTGACCACTAGGTGCTGCTCCAAAACAGAGAAAATCTCCATTGACCCCAATGTTAAAATGTCAAACTTTGCAGCAGAATTAAACATATTTACAGCCTGGTACAAAATCACTTTTGTCCTCTATAGTTAGATTTTACATCCATGACAACTGTAGAGCAGGTGATGCCAGGACCTCCTTTGATTCTATTAGTCCCCGAAGGGAAATTCAAGTATTGCAGTTGTCTCATGATTTCAGTCTCTTCAGAGATTAATTGTAGATAGTTAAAGCTGTGTTCACGAAGGACCTCATGGAGCGTTCTGTGTTGCAAGAAGGATCCTCTGACTGAAGACACTGTTGCTGAATCACTGTGTTGTGTAGAGGATGTTCAGGGTTGTCCAGGATGTTTTTCATTTTACTAAACAATCAGCTCCAGAACAGAACAGAACAGAACTTCATCATGACTTTTTTCACTTATGTTTTAAAAGTCTGGCTCTGATGCTGATTATTGTTAGTAATTATTCAAAGAACCACCGTCACTGGCAGCAGTAGGTCTGGAAGGATCTGAGGATGGAGCTTAGCTAAGCAGCCGTGTTCACCATGAAAGCCATTTCATGAGATCACTGAAACAATCTTTCAGAAGTCGTGGACAACTGGCAGATTTTGATATAACATTCCATTCCATGAAGCTCTCTATCCACTGTTCTTGAGCTAATGTGAAGGCCACATGAAGTTTGGAGGTCTGCTGCGATTGACTCTGCAGAAAGTTGGTGACCTCTGACCTCTATGACCTCAGCATCCACTGACCCCGCCCCATCAGTCTACGTCTCCTACCACTTGGTGGCTGAGTTGCTGTCGTTCCCAGTTGCTTCCACTTTGTTCTGATCCCACTGACAGTTGACTGGAATATTTAGGAGCGAGGAAACTTCGCCACTGGACCTGTTGCTCAGGTGGCCTCCTATCACAGCACCACGCTGGAGACCACTGAGCTCCTGAGAGCGACCCGTTCTTTCACAGACGTTGGTAGAAGCACTCTGCATGTGTAGGAGCTGGATTTATACACCTGTGGACCTGGAAGAGACTGGAACACCTGGTTTAGTTTATTTGGATGGGAGAGGGAATACTTTTGGCAGTATAGTGTATATTTCTGTTTCAGCTGGATGCATTTAAAGTGATACACAACTGATGATTATATTATATTATCAATAACTGTGTTGTATAGCGCTCAAAATGTGAGGTTTTGGACATTTTTTTCCCAAAAAATGAATTTATAATCAAGAAAAATGTGAGTGTGCTGACTGGACTCCAAGCAAAGAACAACTGGTGAACTGTGAAAGATTAAAAGCTCTGATAAGTAAAGTGGTGCAGTGCTATTAAGACCCACACCACCTTAACAAGCAATCAAATCTGGAACTGGATCCCGACCTGGACAGGAAGCCAGTGAAGTGAGGCTCCTGTCAGAAGGTGAGCTGCTGCGTTCTGACCAGTCTGGAAACAACAGAGCAGCGACTGATCTATCTCAAAGTACAGAGCGTTACAATAATAATAAAAATATGAGGAATATAACCGCCTGTGTCAGGCCTCCATCCTGAACACGTCATTTTAAAAGCAGTGAAAGGCAGTTTCTTGATTTGTTGTGTGTTTGTGTAGGTGGCTCGTGAAGCTCACTTCAGCGGTCAGAGCTACCTAAACCTGGCTCTGAAAGACATCCCCAAACTCATGAATAACTCCTACTTCAGCTTTGGCTTCAGAACTGAAAGCACACAAGGACTGATGTTCTACCATCGTGATCAGGTCAGAAGAAACCCCACAGTGCTTCATTTCAGTAATATTACAAATAATGTTTTCCGCCTGGCCGTCTGCGTCGTAGACTCCTGTGTCGTATTAACTCCTGTTCTGATCTGCTCTGGCCACAGGAAAGCAGCGTCTGCCAGGTATTTTTGAATGAAGGACACGTTGTAGTAAGAGCCGGCAATAATGAAATCAAGACTCAAAAGACATACAACGATGATAACGCCCACTACATCGCTTTTTACGTGAACACCAGCGGGTACGTTAGCCATTGATGTGATGTCACAATGCTGAAGGAGCATTAGCATGCTAGTTTCTAACTGATTTGTGTTTGCCTGTCAATCCTTCCTCAGGATACGTCTGTACTTAGATGACGTGATGGAGAAAGGAAATGGCAACAGCTGGACAAACAGTCAGACGGATCAGCTGGTAGCCTCAAACAGTAGCACTTTCTTGGGAGGGCTGCCTGACGAAAGCTCCTCCAACCTCACCGGCTGCCTCAGCAATGTTTTCGTCAAGAGGTTAGAAAAGTTGTTGTTGCTTTTAATCATTAAAAATGTGTTTTTTTGTTTGCACTACCAGTTAGTGTTACTCAAGGATTTTTTCATGTGAGGTTTTCATTTCATCTGACAATCCCATGTCTTCTACTTAAACGTCCTCCTGAGCTGAATAAACCGTGAACTCTCAGCAGGTCCAGCTGGTAGTAGGTCCATACTGGGTGGTAATCAGACCCAAGAAGACATGAAGACAGCCAAGGGCATATTAGTGATGGATCATTTCTACGTACTGCAGGGCTGTTGGACTGGGATAGCAGTCTGTGAGCAGCAAACTGCATTTCCTGAGAGAAGAAGTGTGTAGGATGGTGAGGATGGTTTCTGATGGTCTGCAGCTTTTCCAGGGTGCTCCAGGGTAGAGCATGGCCTCAGCCACCCCTGTCCTCTGGTACCCAAACATGGCAACCTGCTTGCAAAAGCCTTTCCTGTGTCTTCGCTGTATGGGGGTTTGACAGTGTGAGAAAGGGGCTCAATGAGCTCTGGTGATGGAGCTGTGGAGGTGATGACAGGCAGCTGGAGCTGGACAGCCAGCATCTTCCTAAACCTGGTTGACCTGATTTCCACCTGTTACCTCATCTGAAGACCTGTTCGTGGTCTATTTTCTAACTTTCTAACATTAAATCTGAATAAAGCTTTCCTGTTTTTGAGTCAGGATTACCAAGATTATTTGCTAAATGCAAATGAGGTAGATGATTTTTTTGTTATTACTGTGTTCCACGTCAGATGTTTATTGATTGATTGAAGGACTTTCTTTTGGACACTTGGGAAGAAACAAACCCCGTCAAACAGTGAGACAAGGAGACAAGGAGATAAACAAATCCATCTGCCTGTTATGCTTCAGTTCTTTTCCAGAAAGAGATGGGTTAGAAGTAAACACATCAAATCCCACCCCTTTCCATTTTAAATGTTTGGTCAGTCAGTTTCTCTTAAGATCACTTCTATGATCAAACAAAATGGAAAAAAGATCAATGATAATAAAATAAATGAATAAATGAATCCTGTTTTCCTTGGTATTAGTCCCTGTCTCATTTCTGGATGGATCAAAAACCATTCCTTTGTACTTCATTGTGAACTGTCTCGTGTTTGGCCACTGCTTCGGCTCCTTGAGCATTCTCAGTGTCCCGTGTTAGCTGCTGATGTGATTTCCAGTGTGTGAAACTCAACCGGATCGTGACTGCAGTACTCGGTAGCGTTTCATTAAACTGTACCATGTTGGATGTCCTTTCAGAAGCTCCTCACAGAGTTTACTAGCACTGTTTCTTCCCGTGTAACGTGTTGTAGATTCGTTCCACTCTTCTCTGTCCTTGCTCCTACTGGACTTCAGCAGGAGGTTCCCTCCTTCGTAGCAGGTCCTGCTCGAGGCTTCTTCCCTCTTATAGGGGAGTTTTTCTGTTCTGTTTGTTTGAAAGTGTTTTTCCCACCAGTAGAGGAGTTTTTCTTACCATTCATTTCTGCTCTGGGTCTCTGAAAAAGCACCAAGAGACAGAAATAAAAATAAGAAATAAAGTTAAATTGAATTGAACCTGCGCTTTATATGCAACTAATGAATGGACAGTCTTTATATTTGGTCATAGAGCTGTTTTAAATAGATCTAGAACCACCTTTTCTGGTGCCAGAAAATCAGAGCAATCTTTTCTTTCAATGACGTTATTGCAGTCTGACCAGTTAAAGCAGCCGTCCGTCACACTCGGCTGCAGTTGTTTGGAGCATCTACAGTCTCTATATCTTTGTATGTCGTTCAGTTTTGGGAGAAAGCTAGGACACTCTGAGACCCATCCACAATTAAATATGTTCATGTAGGAAGACACACAATTAGAAGAAAAATACATCTTATATTTTCAAAATAAGTGTTGCATTTGTTTTATTTTTAACTCTGTCAGTTTTTCTTCTTCGTGTTTTCACCACACACTCTTCTGCTTGTGTGGAGATAAAAGCAGACAGAGCTGAAACAAAGGATCCACGCTGACAAGTTTTTCTGTTGAGCTTCATCTCGTATAGAGGAAGAAATAAAATAAACGTTTAGTTTGAATGTTGATACAGCTACAAGCAGACTGAGCTAGCAGCCATTCATCTGAGACTTTCACAAAACTCTTCAGATCATAAAAATGAAATGTTATTAACGGAGGACGGAGGGAGGCAGTGAGGTGGAAGAGCAGAGTTTGAGACTTGTTAGCGATCTGTGTTTAGCATGTATGAAATATGTGCACAGACGTGTGCTAATCATATGGAAATAATAGTTTTGTGCAGATTAGATTTTTTTTGTTAGGCATATAGTTGCATTTGCTTTAAAATATGTATATGTGTCCTATCTAAAGGGGAGGTGATATTCAGATGATCTTGAACATGCTGACGGCCAAAGAAAATGTGAACGTTCCGTTTGACTGTCCTGCAGCTAAAAAGCCTCAGCAGATCGTTGCCCCGCAGCCTAAACAGAGTAACAAACCCAAGGTAACAACCACACATAGAAGGGAAGAAATGGAAACACGCGTCTGATAGTAAAGTTTGTGTAAAAACTGTATCCCTTTCAGGGTAAACACAAGAAACCATCAGGTTCCCACCGTCGTATCACCAGGCAGTCCTGTCAGGGGGGGCTGCCCCAGCCTGAAAGTGGAGCGGTGCACTTCAGCGGCTCCACACACAGCTACCAGAGATATGACTCTCTGCCCAGCCGGCTCGGCTCAACGTGAGTGTCCTAAACGCTAGCCCCCAACACCGTCCAACCTGTATGCTTTCATCTTGTCTGTACAGTTTTACTGGTTTCGTTTTTGAAAGGCAGTCGCTCATCACCAGTACATGACAATACGCACAGTAGGTAATAAACACAACAACACATGTAAAACACGTGTAAAATCATTCTATAAACATCACAGAGGCAGCATTTGCTGCAGAACTATTTTAACTGAGTCTTCCTGTGGACTGAGCTTTTCCACTCTGTGATCTGGCGTAGGTGTTAGGGCGCATGTCCCTGACCCAACCTTCTCCATTCGTTTGGCTGTATGTTGGCAGTACTTCATGAGTGGTGCACATCAAGGCTGCACGACACATCAGTATATCAAAATCATATAAACAAAGGAACATTCCGTTAAATGGTAGCTTGTTTTTCCAAGTGCCATAGTTGGTCTGGGGCAATGAATTCACTGGTAGAAGGATGCTGGAGGGAGGAGAAAAAGACCAGAGAGGAGATTTTCAGGATGAAGTTCAAAAAATTAGAGAAAGATGCAGAACAGAAGATGGAGTAAGATGGAAATGAATTAGCGGCCAGAGATGGTAGTTTTTCCAGTTAAATGCAGTGAAATGTCTCTGTGGAAGAGAGTGTGAGCATGAAACATTAACTCACACACTGTCACACGTGACAGTGACTTGATAGGAGCATGAGTTTCAGGTAGTAATATTAGAGTGTTGATGTTCATCCTTCACGTTAAGGATGTCTATCATTTTTCTACATTTTTGCCAGTACTCATTTTATGACAAAAATTGAAATCTCTAATATATCAAATTATCTTTATTACATTTAAGAAAATGTTTGTTTTTTAAATGTCCAACTAAAGGAGGTTTTAAATTAACAGGTAATTAGGATCAAGACGCTTTTGTACCTGTGTCATTAGGTGCCAAAAAATGTGCATTAATTCAAATAATAATATTTGAATAAACACCCTCTGCAGGCTTCATCTGTCCATGGTGCTGAAGATCAATTCCTCTAAAGGTCTGGTGCTCTACGCAGATGGTAGGCAGCATGGTGGAGCTCTGATGTCTCTCAGCGTTTCAGATAGCCGCCTGCTGCTTTTATTAGACACAGGGAAGAAGAAGGTCCACCTGCACAGTCATAAGAAGTACAACAACAACCAGTGGCACACGGTGAGGTCATGTTCAAAGATAAGGCTCTACCCATTCCTGAAGTAGTTTATTCTAACCAGGCATGCTATGTTGTTGAATGTACCTGTATGGACATGAATTATTTATCCTGGTATGCTTCTCCATTCATGCCATTCCAGGTCTTTATAAGAGAAGGCCATGAAGGGCAGAAGATCAGTCTGATCGTGGATGGCATCGATGTTCAGACCAAGAGAATGCCCAGGGTGGGCAGGACTTGGATCACCACGCCTTTATATGTTGGAGGAGTCCCAGCTCCAGTGACGGTAAACATTATTCTGTCTTGTTTGTCTGTCTGTTTTTCCAACACTGTGCTCTGTTTATAGGACCTGTCACTTCAGAAGTCAGAAAATGGCGTCATTTAAAAAAAAAAAGTCAACTGTCAAATAATACTGTTCTCAGATTTAATATACCGCATAACAGATGATCCAGTTTCTTAAACAGATATTGTCTCCTCCTTCTTACTGGCTAAAGCTCTGTGTCATTTTAGGCCCCAGGAGCCCCTATTGGATTCATGGGTTGTGTCAGGAACCTGAAACTGAACAACGCTACTGCAGGAAACCCAGCTTACAGCCATGGAACGGTCCCCTGCTTTCTAAGCCCTCTGCAGCCAGGAATCTACTTCTCTGGGCAGGGAGGACACGTCACACTAAGTAGTTAACGTCCTCTCGTTTCCATGTTTCTGGTTAGAGCAGACTGAGTTTGACAGACAGATCAGGGTGGTGTCAGTTTGAACCCTTCTGTGTTCTTATTTCTTGAGTTAATTATCTCTACTTCTTTACAGATGAGGATTTGCTTTTGGGTCAGGATGTAGAGATCCAACTAGAGGTTCGACCCACCTTAGACTCTGGGTTGCTGTTGCATGCTGGGAGATTACCTAACCAACATATGACCTTAGTTCTCAATCAAGGAGAGGTGAGCTGAGGTTTTTACTGAGAAAAAAGTGCTTTAGTTTTGCTGAATAATGTTTTATATTTTGAATAGAATTCAATGAAAGGAAACAAAATCAAGTGTTTTTTCTGTGTGTAGGTGATTGCATCAGTCTACAGTGGCAGAAGTCAATTCTCCATCTCCTTCACTCCTGAAGATTCACTGTGTAACGGCCATTGGCACACAATTAAAGGTGGGTTTTGTTTAGTTTAGTTTGTTTTTGTTCCCTCCCCAACAAGCTTTCTCTGTGGCCTTCGTATTAAATGTTAATTGTTTCTCTAGTGGCAAAGAAAAATGACATTCTGCAGCTGCATGTGGATGGAACCAGCAAGCAAACCATCGGCCCCAGAAAGAGCCGCGACGCTGCGACCAAAGCAACTGTTCACCTTGGAGGTGTTCCAGGTGAGAACGCTAAACACTACACTTGTTTCCCAGCATCTACTACTTTTGTTTCAGCAGTGTATAAGATTACATTGTCAGCCACTGTCTTTTGGGCTTAATCTCAGTATCAGTAGTGCAGGGAAATGACAACAGCACCTTTCCAGGTAAAACAGGGCTCAAAGTCTTGTTTTAAAACTAGATTGTATAATTTTTACACGGGGAGGTGAGGTTCAACAAAGTGCAAGCATGTGCTTATTTCTTCTTCAGTATTTAACCCCTGGTTTCCTCTGCAGCTCAGCTGGTAATGGGAGTACACGGGTCACTCACAGTTGACTCCTCACTATATATTGTCCTAAAACTAAACTCAAGGACAAACACATTTCATGACATACTTTTCTATGAACATCCTTTAATCTAATTCCAGTTTCTTGTCACAATCATGTAGTATGTGATTAAAAAAAAAAAAAAAGATACATTACAGGGGAGACCAGTCTGAGTCGTCATTAAATCAGAGGAGAAAATCTCTGCTCTGCTTGGACACCAAATCATTGATTGATTTTATTCCAGAGACTGTTTATATTAATATGTGCTAGTCTGAAGCCTTTTCTTGGTAATGACGAGTACATGAGTTTTATGTGCTGTCATACCGTCAAAGGTTCGCAGAGATTACTTAGAGGTGCTAGTGTGGTTCTCGGTTCAGCTGGATCGCACAAATAATTCAGTTTAATTAATAAATGAATCTTATTAAATATGTATCAGTCAAAGGAACTGCTTACATTGTAAAAGTGCCTTGAGTGGCTCCTGGATCAGAAGGGCAGTCTACACGTCTGCAGGTTGTTGTCACATTGCACCACGAGTTCCTGTCAGCCACCAGGTTCTTCAGTCTGCTGTCCGTGTTGAGGGCATAGATATTTATTTCTTCATGTTTTATTTAGTCTTGTGTTTTTCTCCGTCCACCAGGTGATATGAAAATCCCTGGCCTACCTGACAGGTTACCCGCCTTCCAGGGTTGTGTCAGCAGAGCGATCATCAACCACAGACCTGTCCTTTTGTCCAGACCGGTCTCTCTACATGGAGGTGTGGGGACACAAGGTTGTCCACACATTTAGACCCAACACCATCTTCTCCTCACATTTCCCAAATGCAAAAATACTGGTGGCGGGTATCACTTACTGTAGCAATCAAAAATATATTATTTATTATATATTTTATTGGTAAATGTATTTCTTTACAGTATTTCATATAGGTTGTCACATGTATTTTGTGCTACATCAATAAGAACTGCTTGTGCCCAGAAATGTCTGGATTCAAGTCATTAAATTGCAACTTAAAAATTTTGCTGTTCTAAAATGTGTATAATGTTCAAGGCAATGCAACTTGATTCTACTAGTTTTTTTTTTTGTTACAGTATTCATGTAACGCCTGATGTAAGGGTTATGTCAGTGAAATGTAATATATACTATGCAGTCCATTTTGAAAACTATTGACTTCTAAGTTGCATTATAGTAAACAATTTGTTGCAACATTCATACACGGCAGCTCTGCTGTGAAGCTGCCACTCCCCCATACGTCTCCTGTGCGACCTGAACACGGTAGCGCTCCCATTATCTTCTGCTGAAGTTGCCGCCAGCATATCTGTTCTTTTAAACGTAAACGTGTGAAGCCTGTGTGTACATGATCACTTTTACACGCAAGTCAAGGACTCAGTCCCCCCCCTCACTCCTAGATTGTATGTGTTTGAATAAAGTTTCTTTTTCTCATGCAAACTAGACTTGTTTATTGTGCATTTGAAATACTAAAGAAAGAAATGACTTTAACAATTTTTATTTTTTAATTGTCAAAGGTTTATCACAAAAACTCACTCCAACTGACGGTGAGTAGTTCAATAGAAAGGAAACTTGAGGCTCACTGCCAAAGCATTATCCCATGACTAAATGGAACAAAGCAGTGGTGAAACAGGTCAAGCAGACACCTTTATATGATGGTCATGGTGAACATTAGTTCAGGTAATCTTGAGGCGTTTGTCCTGAGCTGAAACGTTGCCTTTGGTATAGAAATGTGTAAGAAAATGCTGAATATGGAGAGGTAAAGACGATAAAAAGAGTAAAGGAATTCACTGGCTGCCCTCTAGTCCAGACTCATATCTTCATCATCATCTTTCTTCTCTTTGGAGTCTCCTTTGCTGCTCTGCATGGCTCTAGCAAAGGCCTCCACATCTGGAAAAGAAAGAAGAGAAAATGAATATCTAGATAAACAGAATACAAAGGGGATATGTTGATGAATATCTGCTTTCAGCTATTTCAGTATTAAAGCCTCAGAAGCATCAGGGTGCTTTCAGAAAACAAAAAGGAGTATTCCAATCTCATCTGGAGAGTGAGGAAATGTCAAGCACCAACATGTTTTCATTTATGTAACAGCCACATTCCAAAACAGTTAGCCAAAAACATGGTTTTCTATTTAGGATTCCTCTCCTTTAAAAATGAATTTCTAACATAATTAAAAGCACCCAACTTTGGGTGCTAATAATAAGCTCTTTCAGAATAGTCTATATTAAGACTACATACACATTCAACTTTGAATAAGAACCAGCTCCTTGACAAAGCCACCCCTTCTCATCCAGGCTTCATGCAGTTGCATACGTACGTCAAGCTCCATGGTCTCACACAAGTTTTTTTTTTTTACTTCTGGTTTCATACAACAGCCTGCATACCAGCGACAAACAAGTGGAAGTGTTTGCAACACTACAAACTGCACTATTCTACTACCCAGACAGCATGTTGTCAGGATGGTAAACAGCAGACATGTGATGATGTATGTTTTAAGGCAGGGCTTCCTGCTGAAACCCCAACACCACACACACACACACACACACACACACACACACACACTGAGAAAGAAAATAATTTGAAGAATAGAGCTAAATGATGCTGGTCTTTGGTGTTGACATTTGTGTGCATTTGCCCTACCTCCCCTGTTTGCAGCGTCCACAGCTTCTGCCGGGAGACCAAACTGACTCATGAGAGGGCCAAGCTGCCCAGAGGCCAAGGCACTGCTGAACATACTCATTGACTACAAGGGGGGGAAAATTATAGTCAGTTGGGTCATTTCAACACCTTTTTATCTCCAGTCTGCATCATTGAAAACAGGTATTCACATAAACGTGCTGTTCTGCCCACACCTGGTCAGCTAAATCAGTATAGCAGAAGAAGAAAAACTAATTTCTCTGTCCTTAGTGTCATGTGAGGATCAGGTAATACTTGTTGTTTATATGGTCAACAATTATACTTATGTTCATACAAATGTTCAGCAATGGTGCTTGCCAATATTACAGTATTACAACTAATAGAAGTTAACCAGCACCTCAGAGAAACTAAGCTGGAACTTCAAAAAATATTATAAAACTGAGATCAAAGCTATAATTACAGTCTGTACCTCAGACTGAAAGTGGAATTATATTTTTCCTTTTGCTGAAAAAAAAAGAGAAAAGGTTACTCTGGTCCAAAAGCCAATCCTCAAATAAATAACATAAATCATAAATCAACAACACTGCCATTTAGTCTTTTCCCCCAACATACATGTCTTCACTAGAAATGTTTAGCAATTCCTCCTACCTGCTGGAACTGAGGTGAGTTAAGTGTGTTCTGGATCTCTTCAGAACTCTGCGGTAAACTCTCTCCACTGGGGAGGAAAGGAAGCAGCCTCTGCTGGACTTCAGCATTACTCAGGATGGGAGCCATCATCTCTGGAGTGCAAACGCTGGCTAGGTCCACTATAGTACAAACAAAATGTTGCTGGGTATATTTATTTAAGCCTAGATGAACATTTAAAATGCTACGTTCACACCATTACTACAGAAGCACCTATATATGTATATAGAATAAACAGCCACTATGAGCATGTGGATACAAAAAAAAAACCAGAATTATTTTGATGCCAAAAACTACTATAACCTAAAATAGACAAATAAATCCATCAACTCTCCATCTTATTTGAGTATACACTCATCTCTTCCTTCAAGCCAACTTGTGTGCTAGCCAAACAAAAAGAAGCAGACGCATCATTATTTAAATCCTCCTATGCTACAGTAAGTAATTTATCACTCACCCGCTGATCCCTGAGCAGCAGCTGCTGCTGGGACATTCATGGTGGCAAGGATGTTCTGAAGGTCACTGAGCTGGATAGGCTGGTGGCTCGCAGGACTTCCGATTGAAGCTGGAGCAGCAGGTGTCTGAGCTGGGGCTGAAAGTGTTAAAAACAAGGATGTGTACAAGTAATATTTGCTTTCTATATGAAATGAACTTAATATTCTTGACTGAAACCAACAATGTATTGGCATGAAATTGTTTTATATTTTTCTCTTTACCCCTTTTCAAATAAAACTTCTGTGCAGCTATTTTGTTTACTGCACTGACATAATCTGTAACATATTCTGACATTACCATGAAACTATTAAGCAAGACTGTTAAAACAAGTGCTCTTCTTTTTTTTTGTTTAGTGATTTATAGAAACCATGACATGGCACAGTAGCAATACCTGGTGAGGAAAGGGAAACACCAGTAGACGATGGAGCTGAAGCAGTGGGAGCTGCAGGGGTGGTGGGAGCCTGAGATGAACTCAGTCTAGGGGCTCCACCTGATGAAGGAGAGGCTGCTGTGGCTTGGCTGCGAGAGCTGAGATGACAACGCAAATAAAATTCTTAGGTTAACGTCTGATGTGTGCTGCATTCTACATTGGTCTGATGTGTGAGTGACGATACAAACTCCATGTGTGTCTAGTGTCACCTGGAAGAGGTGCTGCTGGTGACTGGACCTCCACTGCCCAGGAGGTTGGCAAGTCCTGGTCCTGCTAGGGCTCCCAAACCTCCTTAGGGAGACATAAATACATTTTTAAAAATACCTCAAATTGTTTCAATAATATGTCCTAGGCTGTATACATCATAAACAAAATAACACCATCCAGACCTGTCATGAAAGTATGTTTGCTGAAACCATTCAAAGAGAAGTGAACAAATTAAACCAAGATTAACTGTGCAATTGTACAACTTAAGGACACACTGATTTCACTTTCTAAGTTATTTCATAACTGTTCTGTTTACTATCAAGTCATGTCACAACAGAAAAGCCCAGCACAGTTTCTAGTGACATTTGACCTGAACATATCTGAGGACATATTTTTAGCTTCTCACCCAATCCTGTTGGTCCAATTAGCTGCATCAACTGGTTGTGGCTCATATTTCCCAGCAGGTTTTGGAGGCCTCCCTCTCCTCCCAGTGCAGACAGTTCATGGCCGCTGCCACCTCCACTGCCAGGTGCCCCAGGAATTGGAGGGTTGTTGAGGTACTCATTCACCTTACGACAGTACTCATCATCCTTATCTGTTTTTGGCTCCTGAAATTGGGCAATTATTTGAAATTAAAGCTGTGTTATTCACAGCATCCTTCTGTAATGTAACATAAGATAAATATTATGTCAAATGTGAGGCATACCACTTTGCAGAAGATTGAAACCAGCACAAACACGTACATACACACACCTGTGGGCATCTGTGTGAGTACACTTTTCATGTAAATTCAAAATATAAGTTCAATGTTTTTTGTTTTGTTTTGTTTTGTTTTTTTTTAAAAAAAAGCAAGCTGGCATAACTACATGCTATTTATTATTACAATATATAGTTATACAAACTTTTTATGTCAGTTGGCAATACCTCATAATCAAAACTGGTGGCTGTAAAAAAAAAAAAAAAAAAGAAAAAAAGAAGAAAAAAAAAAATAGTTAGTCATACTCTATTTTTGAAAAAATAAAAAAAGATTGAATTCCAGGAGTTGCTGAACTGTACCACACCAACTGAACAACATAACAGGTTGATTTTTGTACTGGTATGGATACCTTATAACACAAATATATTTTGGACTTGTAACAATGCAGAAGAACATACACCTCATAGTATTATGGCATATGCTTGAACTCTGCTAGTTTATAGCCAATCTCTGTTTCAGCGTCTTTTAGTTGTGTGATCTTTTCTCTGCATGACTTCCTCAATGTATTAGATTGGTGATTAGATGGGCCAGGTCCAGTTCATTGAAGGAGTGCCCAAAATGGCACTCTCTTACCAGCTAGAATCAGAATCTTCACAAGGTATTTTGTTCTGGGGTTGATATATTTTGCACCAAAGCACGTTCATCTCATGGACATGGAACAAATTCAGTTCAAAAATACTTAATTAATCCACAAAGGGAAATAAATTAGAATTTATCTCCTTCCTCAGAGGTATGACGACTGGACATTCCTATGCTGTTTAATACTGGTGTAGAATTGTTTGAACAGGTTACAGGCTCATGGGCAGGTCTGACCAGCCCATAAAACCTGTGATCACAAGATCAG
>JBAMYA010042355.1:0-14513 GCA_037176975.1 Arrhamphus sclerolepis
GTCTGCTGGAGCCTATCCCAGCTCACTTCAGGCGAAAGGCAGGGGTACACCCTGGACAGGTCACCAGTCCATCGCAGAGACAATTAAAATGACATACAAATTAGATATAACAGTTACAAGTTAAGGAGGCTGTCTCACGTGCTCTCAGTCTGGATTTGAAGTCATTCAATGAGATAAGTTCCGTTAGTTTCCAGTCCTTTTGCAACAGGTTCCATGTAAAAGGTGCAGAGAAGACAAAAGCCCTTTTTCCCAGCTCAGTGCTGGTAAATGGGACAGTGAGCAACAGATTATTGTTTGAAACTATAAGAATCAACACTTCTCTGCATGATTAAGTTACAAATGTAAGAGGGCAGCAGTCCAAGCATGGCCTTGTAAATTAAAGTATACTAGAGAACCAACCTCCTGGTGGACACAAAGAAGGCCATCCCACTCGAGAATACAGTGATGGGTCAAGGCAGTTTGTAATAAACGTCAGAGAAGTATGATACACACAATCTTTCTCAGGCACTGAGCTGAAGCGTTCATATACAACAGATCTCCATAAACTAAAATGGTTAAAAAATTTGCAGTGATAAGGCGCTTTTTAACCCAAAGGAAAAACAAAATTTCAAGTTTCCAGTTTCAATTTGAGTTTCTTCACAAGATTCTAAATATGGGGTTTGAAAGTGAGGGCGTCATCAAGAAAGATACCAAGATATTTGTTCAAATGAACCACATCTATTTCATGTCCCTAAGAGTGGACACTGTGGGGATAATTTGCAGTCCCTTCCTAGAGTTTGAAAACAACATTAGTTTTATCAGCATTAAGGACTAGTTTTGGCTGCAGCAGTGTGTGCTACACCACATCGAAAGCTTTCTGCAGAGATTCAACAGCATTAGCAGGGGATGAACCAAAGCAGTAAATGACTGTGTCATCAGCATTTTGCCCCAAATCGTTAATAATGAATAGGAGAGGTCCTAATATAGAACCCTGTGGCAGCCCCTTGTGGACACTCAAAAATTAAGAACACAAACCATGATATTTAATACAATGGGTCCTGTCACTCCAATAATTTGTGAACCAGGAAACTACTTGATCTGACAGGCCAAAACTAATAAGCCTGTGCTTTAAAACTGTGTGGTCCACAGTGTCAAACGCCTTTGACAGATCAATAAAATGTGCAGCACAGTACTGCTTTTTATCAGTAGCAACAAGTATATCCTTGATCACTTTTGTAGCAGCAGTAATAGAGCGGTGCTTTTTCCTAAAGCCTGATTGCAGTTTTGAAAGAAGCTCAATTGAGTATAAAAACTTTTTAAGTTGTTCACACACAAGAGATTCCAGAATTTTTGACAAGACCCACAAATTTGATATTGGCCGACAGTTAGTTACAACTGCTGGATCACCACCTTTTAAGAGCGGGACAATAAAAGCTGACTCCCAAACTAAAGAAATTTCTTTGTTTTTAAGCGATAGTTTAAAAAGTATTGTAAGAGGCGGTGCAATAAAATCAGAAGAATTTCCAAAAAGTAAGGCTCTATCAAATCTGGCCCAGGAGGCTTTCTGTGGTTCAGAGTTTTGAAGACCTTTTGAAATTGCTGGACAGTAAAAGGTACAAATGTAGAAGGTTCCCCAGAAAACATTTGAGTGTTTGTACAGTGAGGTACAGGGACACTTCCTGTAGAGTCAAACAAAGAACCAGATGACACAAAATGCTTATTAAAGCAATTTAAGACCTCAGTTCTCATTTGGGAATTTTTGTGTTTCTGCAAGCTGCAACTACACCATAATCACTCAAGTCACTGCAGAAAACACCCAAAGATTGATATTTATGAGGAGCATTTGTTAGAATTAAGTCAATCAAAGTGATTGAAACTCCATTTCCTTACAAATAGACTTAGACACGATAATTGAAACATCAAATCTTGATTTAAGGTAGATGATAGATTTAATTCAATTGATTTTACTTTTATTTAAATTTGTTATTATTTTTACTGAGTGTTTTTAAAATTATTTTATTTGTTTTGTTGTTGTTTGATACATTGCATTTGCTATTTTACAACAAAATTTGTTTTAATGAAAAAGTTTTGTTTTTTTTTTATATTTCATTATACAAGTACAATTTCTGATTTTAGTACAAAAAAAACTATTTTTAGATAAAAGTCACAGATTGTGTGAAACTAGACTAAACAACAAATAAATAAATCCAATAAATTTCCAAAAATTTGTGACTCATCAATAAAAATTGATGCTTTTGTATGAAAATCATTATTTTCTTTTGTTTTTCAACAACCAAGGCTTGATTATACAATCACAAATGTCACAAAAATGTTATTTTCAATTTTTGATTTTTTTTTTCTTACATTTGCAATGAGGAAGCATGTTGACATGTTGAATGTCACCAGAAATTCCAAGCTATGTTCCCATTATTTATTTATTTATTAAGATCAGCAGCTGCAGTAGCAACACAAGTAGCAATCCTGCTTAATTTTCCCAGGGAATCCAGAGGAAGGTAATCAGTTAGCCTGTATAGGCTTGTTTTCTTTAAGGCAGCACCTAGTGGTCATTCAAGGAACTGCCTGTTTTTCTGTTTCTATGGTTTAGTAAACTAGATTGCAGAATGAGACGTTTACAATGCACAATTTTACAATAAAAATTGCATGTTTATGAAAGAAAAGTCTTTTTTTTTCAACTGTCAATAATACAAGAAAATATTCTGATTTTAGAACAAAAGCCTCAATTTTTTGATAAAGTCATGGATTTTGTGAAATTTGAGATTCTATGACAAAAATTTCCATCTGTACGAAAAAATAGGTGAAATTGCACAATTCGCTGTTTTTACAACAAGATTTGCTTTTTTCTGAAATGCTGTTTTTTGTTTTCATTTAAATACTTTACTTCCCACTAGTTCCTGGACTTAGTCCTAAAAATAAATATTAATCTCAAATTTCCCGAAATTTGTGACTCATCATAAAATTGAGGTTTTTGTACTAAAACACAACTGTTTCTTCTATAATCGCAGTTTTGTTTTGTTTTTTTAAAGAAGAAAGAAATTACTTTTTCTGTAACAAAGCAAATTTTGTTTTACAATAGGAAGTGTCGTGATATTGCCTTTTTTCATAATAAAGTAAAATCTTGAATTTGCTACTTTTTTATTGTTTTTTATTCAAGTTAAATAACTTATCAGTTGAAAATATTAACTGGTGCAGTAAAATCCTCGCTGTGGCGTTAAAACTGTTACACAAAGCTACTTCTGGTGCTCCAACATCCATCCTCAGGTATGACGGCGACATAAAGAGCATGCGACGGAACTTAGAGAACATCGTTTCACAGCCGACGGCCTCTACTGGGCGATAATTAGCTCGACATTCATCAAGCCGTCAGATGGCTTTTCTCTGAACTTAATCTGTGCGTCTGCTGCACTCATTGAGACAAATGAGGAGGAGTCTACAATATTTAAGCTGCGAACCGCTGAAGTACGGCATCATATCCCTCCATGCACACGTCATCTTTCATTTGGCTTCCGATTAAAGCGGGAAATATGATGGATGAAGGAGGCATTTTTAATTTCACACTTTGAGATTTTCTAGTATTTCACACAGGACTTCATCTGAGGAGGCATAATGACTGGCATCTGTGTTTTTCAGTCCTGTAATTGCTTAAAATCTCAACATTCGACACTGAAAACACTTCCAAACGAAATATACTGCATGGTACATGCCAGAACTTGGCAGAGACGTCTTCATTTCCCGAACACCAGGGGCCCCGTCTAATGCCTGGAGCCTCATTCATCACCTCCTTCGTTTCCAGCGCGAAAGCACCAAAAGTGTAACGATCAAGGACATTATGTGGTTATTATCCTGGGATATGAGGCTCATTTTGTTGCTCTGACACTGAACCTTCCCTCTTTTCCTCCATCCATCACGCCCTAACTCCCCCCTCTGTCTCACCTTGTCTCATTTGAAAGCTCATCGCAGTCTGATTAGGGAGTTAATGGGATGAGAAATAGGGAGCTGGTGGGAGCGCATCTGTCCCCCCACCACAGTGCAGGGTTTGTTTTTGGGTTTTTTTTTAGATTTGTTTTTCCTTGTTTTGTGGTTACAGTTAAGCTGCTTTGTTGTTTCAATAAGAAAAACAAATTTTTTTATTGACGTCTTTAGCTTCTTCTATAGCCTACATCAAACTCATCCTGGGCTGTATCATCACCATGGTAACTGTTCAACGGGCAGTTATTTTTATTTTCTTCTCACTTTTAAAAAGAGTGAAATTTGGCCAGAAAACTCAAATTTCACGAAATTCGCGAATTTTGTTTCATTACTTTTACATTTCATTTTTATTTTTAAGGTAATTTAATTATTTTTTTTCTAAATTCTGTTGTTTCTATTTTTTCTTTAATGTAATGTATTTTTTTTTGGTCAACCCAGGTAGCTTTAAGTGCAGCCGAGGGTTTTTTTTTTTTTTTCTGTTTTTGCTGCTGTAGCGTTAGAAAATTTATTTATCTCTTTAACTTTGCCAGTTGCATAGGTTTTATTTATTAAAAATAAAACAAACAAACAAAAAAAAAACTATGATGGCCATTATAAATCTCTCTGAAATTATTTGGAGAAGCCACGGTGACGGATGCCATCGCCTCCGGCGCTCTTCAGAAGTCATTATGAAAAGTCAACTTTCCTCTGATTGGAAGCAACACCATCAGAAACCTCTGATCCAGCCAGAAACCTGGTGCCAGCCGGTCCAGGTCCTGATGCCAGCCACCTCCAGCGCTGCCGGCACATCTGGCTCGTTTATCACTCCGGCTCGGCCCTTCTCTCCTGGCTCGGTCCTGGTTATCTTGGCGGGCAGCTCATTACGGGGGCGGTTAAGGGGGGGAGGGGTATTCCTTGGCTTATGAGCCAGACACCTCAGGATGCAAAACAAAAGCAAGAGACTGACCACAGAGGGAGGAAACTCTGTTCTCACTTCCTTTCATTTATCTCTTCTCAGTCTGGGATGCTCTGGGAACCGAGCGCTCTGTTTCACCTGTTTTTCCTCTTCGACCACTGACAGTCATCTCTTTGTCATTCGGACTCGAGCTGGAACCAACATATTTCAACATATTTTGTACTTATAACTGAACATTTCTGAGGAGATTTCAACACGAGAGCCCATGATTTTAGGACAAAAAGTTTAGTCAAAAATGTTGCAAAAAGGGTGATATTTTCCAACATAGAAAACATTATCTGAAGTTAAAAAGTCAAAAAAAATAGTCACATTTGTCTTCAAAAGATTTCTTTTTCATAAATTTGAAATTTTACAACAAAATTAACTTTTTTAATTTGTAAACTCTATCCCTAAGAAAATAATCCTATTTTTAGTAGGAAAATCTCAGGTAGTAATTTTTGTGAAATTTTATGACAAAAATGCATTTTTTAAAATGAAAAAAAAAAGAAATTTGCCATGGTACAGTACTGCAATTTTACAACAAAATGTGATTTTTAAAATTATTTATTTTTACAAAACTTTTTTTTTTTTTTAAATTACAATTAACTGTTACACCTCTTGTAGTAAACATTCCTTATGTATGACTGGTTACCATGAAATGCACAATATGCGTAAAAAAAAAAAAAAAATCACATTTTATTCGATTTTTAAGAAAATCAAAGATGCAACAGCTCTCTGGTTAAGTTCTCATGCTTGCTTTATTCACTTGGTCGCAATCTACAATTAACGTTGTCAGTAAATTAAAGCCATATTGCGGCTTTGACTACAGGCGTCTAGAACTGCTTTACTGAAAAAAAAACCAAAAGAACCAGCCACAACACTGTGCTAATGAGTGGGGGCGTTCCCGCATTGTCTTTATTGTAACTTACGCTGGGGCTAACACATGAACTTTGATACGCCGCCCCCATGTGGTCGTAAGTGTTATAGCTACATAGTGTGGCTTTAAGGGCTATAATTTATAAGTGCTGTTCTTTGTCTTTTTTTTAAAATCCCCTTTCATTTAGTCTCTTCAGCAAAGCTGTTGGGGGTTTTGCAGTAGCTATGAAACTATGATTCAGTGCATTTCGTTTGAGGACAGGTGTTTCTGCAAACATAAAAAACAAAACAACCGAGTGACTCCTGCCTCGCAGGTACAGTAAAGCCTCACACTCTGGCTGGTTAAAACGGCTTTTCAAGATGTTTCTAACTCGATACACGAGGCTACACAGCCAGATCCTATTCCACCCTCAGACCCAGACTGTCCTTGCTCAGTAAATCCAAGGGGACTTTTAAAAAAAGAAAAAAAAAAAAATCACGCCAATTGTGCATTTAACAAGGGCCGTGGTGTATTGGCCCCCGGGAGCCGTCGCTGTAATCAAATAAGGAGTGGCTTGTGTGAGGAGGCTTTTCCAGTCAAACACAAGTTTCTATAATCAGATGAGTCACCACGTCAAGGTTGTCCTCCTCAAATAACTCGGGGTTTGGACGATGAAAATGGAGCCCTGCAGAGCTTCCCTGCCGAGGAAACACATGCTATACGTGTGTGTGTGTGTTCACATTTTTGTGTTTACTGGAGCACTCACTTGACAAGTGAGCCAAATAATATGCCCAAGGAAGCCGAGAATGGATGTTATTGTTTGCTCCACATACCTTCAGTCACCTTAAAATGAGAATTACCCACCCCGAGAACAGCTTTCCCAGTTCAGGTTTCACACAACTACACAATCTGATGCTCTGAAGGCCGGGACCCGAATATAGATTCCTCTTCCTGAACTTTTATCTATTTACTGCAACCAGTTTGGTGGCAGCGCTGTGGGGAAGTGAAAAACTTCCTTTTCACACACTTCCTGTTTACTAAATCAGCGAGAACGGTTTATTTTTTCATGAGCAGAAGCAAAACAGCTTTCCTAATTACTCCCCTGATGAAAAAGCTCAGAACTCGATCCACCATGTTAGGAGCTATTAACAGCTGGCTGCCTCTGAGGGAGCGGAAACTGATGTGGTTTCGTTTACCTTTCTCAACAGGAGAAGCAGCACTTGGCGAAAACGGAGTCTCTGGAACACGAAGAGGTCATACGCTGCTGACACGGCCAGCGCCGTCACACCCTGCTCCTTCCACAGCATGCTGGCGGCTGCGCAGCAGAGCCCTCCCAGCATCCAGGCCCAACATCCGCCGCCACCGCCGCCACCGCCGCCACCGCCGCCACCACCTCCCCGGAGTCTGCAGTGTCTGGCGTGACACAGAAGGGATAGCAGGAAAAACAGAGCGGCGCCGACGTCTGCCCTCCCAACCACACCGGCCACCGCTTCAGTGTGCACCGGGTGCGAGGCAAAGAGGAGGCCCGCCAAGAGGCTCCAGGGCCCGCCGCCCAGCAGCGGGCGGGCGAAGGCCGTGACAAAGGCGGTGACCAGGCCGTGGAGAAGGATATTGAGCAGGTGGTAGCCCCAGGGGCGCAGGCCATGCAGGGTGTAGTTGAGGCGGAAGGAGAGTGTGCAGAGGGGACGGAAGGACTTGTGGCTGCCACTGTGGGTGAGCAGGGTTCCCCAGAAGTCGTCATAGAGGATGTTGGTCCACGGGGTCTCAGGGAGGAGGTCCTGGTTGGTCTTGATGGCTCGACTGAAAAAAAAAGTTTGTAAAATATCAAGTTTTCACCATAGAATCTGAACCATTAATACCAGTTATAAATTCAATTCAATCACATAGCACAGAGGCATTAAACTGCCCCTCCTGGGCCACGTCGTCACCATGGTTACCCTTAAAGGGCCGGTTGTTCTTTACTTTGTCAGCCAGCTAAGTTGTCATATTTCCTGCTAAAATTTCCCACTTTCCCCTTTCAGATCTCACAGAATTTGCCGCTTTTATCATAAAGTTGAGACTTTTGTACTAAAAATCACACATCTTTCTTGTATGATCAAAAATTTTGAGAAATGGTGACTGGTAAATTAAAAAAAAAAAATTTAAAAAGCAAGTCCCTGCAATAAATAAATATAAAAGTTGATGTTTTTAGTACAAAAACCTCAATTTTATGATAACAGTCAATTTATCTATTTATTTATTTTTAGGGCAAGAGTCCAGGAACAAGAAGGGAAATCTAACAACATCGCTGATTTCAGAAAGTAAAGATTTATTTCTTTGAGTGAATTTTTGCCATAAAATCTCACATTTTAGAGAAATCGTGACATTTTGTTCTTGTAAAATGTAAAAAATAAAATCAAAACAAAACACTTTTTTTGTTAAAGTTAAAAAAATAGTTTAAGTTTTTGTTAAAAAAAATGATAATAATTTTTTTTTAAAAAGGAAGCACATTTTGTTCTAAACATCTCAGATTTCTGTACTAAAATAAAACACTTTGTAAAAAACAAAAAGAAAAAAAGAAATGTTCTTGGTTATAAGTTCATGATTCCCTTTGCAGGCCAGATAAAATGAAGCGGAGGGCCTTGAGTTTGACATGTATGATATAGCATAAGAGTGTATGCTGAAGGAAGAAAAACATCTGTACTTGCCAAATACTGAGACCCACCATGACCAGATGATCAGAAAAGGAGATACTAAATCTTCCACATGGCCGTATCTGTAATGTAAATCTTCTCCTAAATGGATTTTAATTGACAAATGCAATAAGAATGCCAGATGTAACTATCTGGCTGCAAGTGTTTAATTAATTACACATATGTGTGCACTGTTGCAGCATGTACGCACGTCACAGGTACCCATGCACGCACAGGCAGGTGGTTTCCCTACCCGGGGCTGAGGAACGCTCTACTAATTAGAGGATCATTACCGAGCGTTTGTGTTACACCCGGAGACTCCAACAAACGATGCTCACCACAGGGATGAGGAGTGATGAATGGGATGGCCATAAGCCATTTGGAAGACTCCTCCACAGAAGGATTTTTTTCGTTGTGGCCTAAAAACTTGGCTTAAATAAGGCTGGCACAGATATCGACCACCAATACTGGAAATCCCTACAAACTGTATTTTTTACTGACTAGACATTCTGCTGGTTGAAGGTGTCAAGGGCAGTGTTGCCAGGTGAGACATTTACGATTATTGTACCAGAAACTTAAAAACCTGGTATTTTGAGAAAAATAATTATAATAATTATCATAAACCTGACAACACTGGCGCGTTGTCATGTTGCTAAGGGGTGGGACAAAGCTGTGAAAGCCAATGGCAGAGCCCATAACTAACTTTCATTCAAGCACTTCAAAAGAATTGTTCTCGCAGCCTCGAGAACAGGAACAAATTTCTCCGTTCTCGTGGCGTTTGTTTTGGAGAAAGCATCTAGTGGTCAGTGGAGGAATTGCAACAGAACATATTTCCTCATTGGGCTTCAAGCCGGAAGAGGGATGGTTGCTGCTTGACTGAAACGACAGATTTGACTGATACTCTCCTTTCAAGTTTGTCCTTTTTTTGGTCCTACCTTTTGAAATTAGCGGGTTTTTTTTGTTTTTTTTCCATCATGCATCAAAAATCAATTTTGAATAATTTACAAATATTTGAATTTCTCTTTGGGGATTAATAAAGTTATATCGATCTATCTATCCATCTAAATATAATAATAGAAATGAAGCTGAATGTTTTGGCTTGGTTTATGTTTCTACAATTGTGCCTCACATTTGTCAGATCACTGCAAAGTTCGGATTTAGCTGCTGGTCTGATTTAATGGTTTCCAGTGAGTTTAGACCTTTTACTGAAGCAGCTGGAACCACAGGTAAACACAGGTGTCACTGATCGCATCAGTCAAGGCTCTGAGCCTCAATTAATGCCGGTGTAACGCTGATGTTTAATCCAGCGCTTCATGTTAAAGTGGCTGCTGCTTTTAATGCTCATCATCAGCAGAACTTGAGCGAATGTGCTGTGAAATTAGTCATCGAGCTTCAGGCTCGTCCCAGAGGAAGCGAACCAGATGAAGACTAATAATAGTGCAGAAAACAAAAATAGCCTTTTAAAAGAGCAGCTTCAAAAAAAAAAAAAGAAAGAAAAAAGATGGAGAAAACAAAACTACTTTGTTCCCCTCCTTATTGTCTGACTGTATAAAACGAGAGCTTTATTTAAAAAGTGAAATAAAGAATGAAACTAGATTTTATCTCCTTGAACTTTTGAAAACTACTGGTTGAATGATAAAAAGACGATCTTGGTTATAAAGTGGCGTTTAAATGCAACACCCTACATTGGAAAGGTCAAACTTTTTATTCAGGCTCTGTTTGAGAAAGCCGGATAAAGAAATACAAAAGCCAGGATTAGAGATAACTAACTGGTAATATGACAGCGATTATCACCTGGACCAATAAAATCTGACTACGGCTAAAGTCTACACAAAATTCAAGAAGAGCAAAGAAAAAAAAAGTGAAAAAAGTACACGTCATAAAAATTTGAAAATAAAATTCTGCAACGAATCAAACAACGTGGCGTGAACTGTGAAGCAAGGTCCCAATTTTTATGAACATTGACACTGGTGGACAAAAATTCCATTTCTTTTTAACTAAACAAAGATGTAGTATTGCAGAATTTGCTTTTTT
The DNA here is from genome assembly GCA_037176975.1 of Arrhamphus sclerolepis. NCBI lineage: Eukaryota > Metazoa > Chordata > Actinopteri > Beloniformes > Hemiramphidae > Arrhamphus > Arrhamphus sclerolepis. Next base: position 10,463 of record JBAMYA010042355.1, read on the forward strand.
ATGAGGAAAAAAGTCAGTTTCAACATTATACAAGAAAACAGGGATCTTATCACATAAGCCTCAGTTTTTATCATAAAAGTTGTGAATTTATGAAATTTGATATTTCATGACAAAATAAATTTTATTACTCAACAAAATACTGGCTTAAAAAGAAAAAACTTAACAAAGCGTGGGCTTCATTTTAAATGCCTGACACAGAAGCACAAAGGCATTTCTACAGGTTAAATAAAGGATGATTAATAAACGTTAATAATAGTCACAGACAGAAGATAACAGTAATCAGTCCTCGTTCATCACTACGACAGGGAGGTTTTTATGACAACAGGATCTACATGAGTCTCTACAAACTTAACCAAAAGAAAATATAAGAATACTAAAGAAATCAACAACAGCTTCAACACCATCCGAGTGATGTCACAGACTGTAAGACAAGATTTATGTTTTAACAGATGGACGTACTGCCATGTGTGTTACAACAACCCGCATGTTTTATTTGCCTATCGCTAAGAAACCCATGTTATGTGAGAATGAAAGGCGTTGGGCTTCACGTTTCCAGGATTTGATCTCTTTGGGCCGATCAAACTCTCCCAGGATTTGATTAACGCAACCGCCGTTTCTTTGTTTGTGTCCCCGGCTCACCGGGGAGGGGAAGGGACAGCGAGAAAAAAGGGGGCCGGCCGGGGACTTCCTTTGTCTGGAGACTGTAACTAAGAGCTGAGCGCATAAAGAAAGGAGATGGAGTGAGATTGAGCTGCCAAAATAAAAGACTGAGGGTCCAAAAAAAATCAAATTTAAAAAAAAAAAAAAAAAAAAAAAGCTCAGAGCAATTACTGCTCAACAAACTCATCTTAACATTTTTTTTTCTTTTGCCCTGTAGTCGCGTGAGCTCCATTTCCCAGGATTGTTCTGTAGGGGAAAAGCAACAAAGAGTTTCTCAGGCTACAGTGAGCCAAAGGAGACCTTTTCTTTCTGCTGGTATTTCTAAAGACTTGCAGGATTACATCATTCAGTTTACAAACTCCCTTCCTACTTCGACTGTGCTTCTGTGCTGAGCCATTATTTGTTAAAAAAGAAAAAAAAAAGCTTTGTGGGAGGCCTCAGGATACAGGAACAATAATCAGCGCTGAAATTTTCATTAATACTGCGTGTACTTGGAGAGTAATGTCTTAAAGTGCATAAAAGTCTCAAGTTGAAGCACCAGAACTGCACCTGGGATCATATTTTGACACCATCTTTCTCCCTCCAGGTGCTAAATTAGCACACTGTCAAACCCCTAACACGGCTTGATTTGGCTTCTCGTGTCCCTTTGCATGCATTTGGTCTCCGTGGCAATAAATAATTGAAGTATTCAAATGAGCTCCCAAACGCTCGCCTCCCTCCCTGCTCCTGCCCAGCACCGGAGGATGAAAAGAAAGCGTTTCAGTTGAGAGGGTTTGGGAACAGGTCCGTGCATGCGCCGGGAAAAAAACGTATACGGTTCTTTGGGCATGAGAGAGTGTGACAATACAGCTAGTGCTGATGGCTTCATTGACGCCTGCCGCTGCAGAAAGACCAGCCCCCCCAGCAACTGCTCTTAGAGAAGAAGGGGGTGTGGGGGGTCTTTTGTATTCAACCCTCATATGTGGGGCAGGCAGGCTGCAGGGAACCCTATTCACCATCAGCAGAGCACAGGACAGTCGTTTGGTCTTTTCAATTCCCCTTTTCAGGTGGAGAGTTAAAAAAAAAAAAAAATCTGAGGGATTTCAGTCATGTCTGAAAAGGTGGTGCTGGGTGGGATTTCTTTCTGTTCCAGAATGAGATTTCCATCAGCTGTCTGCTGCTGGAAGTGGAGAGAAAATTGCCCGTCTTTCAGAGTTTGGCTGCCTGTCTTTCAAATATGCAAATAAGGCAGTCCGCCGGCTCACCAGGCAGTGATCTCACCTGCAGAGATCTGGTTCTGTGTGCGCAGACGGTCCTTCATTAGGGCTTAAAGATATACACTTACACCAAACACACGCACAAAAAAAGATATTTTGCACTAATACCGAAAATGAGGACATGTACACCTTTTGGATTAGTGATATGGGAAAAAAAAAAGAAAAGATGAAAAATCTAAGCAAGCATGCACCGTTTGGACAGTTTTATTGCTCAATATAAATTTATGTAATGTGTTAAAAAAAATCACCTCCGTACAGTTGTCATAGTTGTAAAAACTAACTGTAGAGACCAGAACCAATTTCTGTACCAGGCTGTAAATATGTTTAAATCTGCTACAAAGTTGGCACTTTTAACATGGGTGTCATTATAGATTTGCTCTATTTTGGAGCCAGCACCCAGTGGTCAGTTGAGAAACTGCAACAAAACATACTTCCTTAAACGGCTTCAATCTGGAAGCAGGATGCTTGCCGCTCAAGTACAATGAAACATCAAACTGCATAATTTTCACCCAAAACATTTTCTTTCCAGAAATTGCCATGCTTTGTTGTAGTTCCTGGATTGACCACTAGGTGACCTGACCAATCAGATGCCAGGACTTCATTTGACATGCTTGACTGACAGCAAGCCATTGGCTTTGACATCTTTGTTCCACCTCTTTGCAAGTTTGAGGAAAAATGGGACTTCGAAAGCTCTCAGTAGTAATCTAAGGGTCATGTGACTGGAAAGTTTGTCCAGCATTTACAAACACAAGGAAGCTAGAGTTGATTGTAGCTGATTGTTTCAAGTTTAAAAACAAACTGGGACACAAGTAGGAGTAAGAAGGAAATCTCCAACAACTGGAGTAGAAGTAGAAAGATGCAGTGTAGCTCCAAAAGCTAATTAATATAATCTTGCCACTTCCTGGAAGCTTTTCAGTCACCTAGCAACTGGCTCTCTACATAGATGTGATTTGTGGCGCTCCTTATTCTGCCCCCCCACCACCGTTTTGTCAATATGTCTCATTACACCTTCAGTTCTGTATTATGTCTTGTTTCTCATTCTTCCTGCTATTACTGGTTTGTTGATGTCTCTTTGTCCTGCTCTTTGCGTAGCTTCCTTTTGTGTTATTAATTTTATTGATTTGACCATTGTCTTTAATTCTCCTACATTTGGAGCTCTCATAGTTATTATTAATTCCAACAAACACAGCAGATTAAAATACAAGGATGTTGTTTGTGTATTTTTAACCAGATGTCAATTGTTTATATTTTAATAAAATATATATTTCAATTTGAAGACGTAGTTCCGTTGGCGCAATATGCAGGACACGAGCAAGAGCATTTTGTGTGATGTGGAAGAAATACACGTATGATGTGTTGGTTAAAGAAAAACCTAGAATGGAACTGACCATTGACTGTACAAACCCCTGGGAAGTACTTGCAGTTTGACCACGCATTCACGGCCATTATGTACATACACAACCAGCTGCGTTGCGAATGGTTCTTGCTTTCATACTACACTTGAAGTTCCTGTAATACCGGAGGTCTCTGTTTGAGGGTGGAATGCAGAGCAGCAGTCAAAAATGCAACGGTATTCAAGAAGCGAGACAGAAGTTACTTCCAGAAAAAGCAATACCAGCATCACTAGAGATGTTACATCAGACCATAAAATCAACTTCGTCAGGATAGGAGTTAGTTTGTCTCATTTTACTGATGTGGGAAGTTGATGAGACACACAGACACATTTGGCAACTTATTGTGTCAGGCTGCCGCCGTAGTTCACTCAACCAACGCCACACACAGCTAGCAGTTGTATCTAAAGATTGTAACTGCCATGATGCATTCACATCCGCTTCCACAACAATGGAAGCTGGTCACGTGACAGGTAGATCATTGCAAACTTGTAGCTTTTACAGCCGAATGCGTCAAAAGACAGATTACAAATAGCATGCAGTTCCTAAAACAGCCCAAGCTTTGGTCAACTCTTCTTTTTATACCCAGTTCTGGCACCGTCATCGGCAGCTAATCTACTGATTGTTTAATTTAAAAAAAAAAAAAAAAAAAGGGGGGGGGGGGGTTACATTAATATTTTGCAATGTTGTGTTTCCTTTTTTGTTTCTCTCTAACCTTTGTGCTTCCCCACTAAAATTTTGATT
>JBAMYA010042356.1:0-14512 GCA_037176975.1 Arrhamphus sclerolepis
TTCACAGATTCAAAGGAACTTAGCTTTAATTGGACAGCACACACACACACAAACACACACATATATATATATATATATATATATATATATATATGTTTATATACAAAATAAAGAGTTCATTTGCAAAAACAGACAAATGACACTGATCACAAAACTGGTCTATCCGTTGCATATAACGTTTTTCATGTATTGTGAAATAAATGTATGAATGCTCTCATGTTCAAATGTATTGCTGTTTCCTGGAATACAAAGACCAAACTGCTGGCCATATTTTCTCTTTCTTTATATTTTCTTGAGATTTTCCACTGAGCTATTTCCATTAAAAAACAGGTATTTGGAAATGTTTCCCCCTTTTTTTTTCCACGCCAGTTTGAATGCTCTGTTGCTTAAACAACTTCTTCTGGTACTTCTGGTACTTTTTGACATCTGGTTTACATGTGGGAGCAGCTGACTGAACTTTCCAAAGCCAGAGTAATGCCCAGAATTAGACCCCAGATCCAGACGGGTTGAAGAGGAGACACTGAAGATGTAGGTCAGGAGCACGACGGAGAGCAAGAAGGAAGAAGTTCAACTTATTTCTTCCCTCAGTTACCAGGAGGAGGCGATTAAAATGGTCAAGCATGGAGTGCTGATAGGAATGCAGGAGGAATTATGGGTTTCATGGATACATGAATGCAAGGATGGAATATATTCTGGACTTTCTGTTGGGTTTCAGACTAAATGACTGCACACAGAGAAGTAAGAGTAAAGGAGGAGGGATTGCAGTGTTGTTAGCATAGGCAATGTAAGCCTGGACATGTTACTGTGAAGGAGCATCTCTGCACACTGGATATTGAACAGTTTTCATCCATGCTGTCTACCTTGAGGACCAGTGTTACCTTCCAATGCCGCCTGAAGCATCACCAGCTCCATTGTTGGCATGCAGCAAACACTGCAAACACAATCATAGTGATCTCTGTAGATTTCAGTCACACCTTTCTCTGTACTACACATTCAACTTTTCAGTTGTTTGTTAAATTACTTTAACTGTAGTTAATTTAAGAAAAAAAAAATCTATTGCTACCCCATAGTTTTCTAAACCTAGCATGATTCCATTTGGTTTTGAACAAATCACTTATAGTCTGGACTTTCACTTCACAAATCTTCGCTTCACTTTTATCCTTTGACTTGTCTCTTTCTCTATCTTTCTGTTCCTCAACAGGAAGACTCCTCACTGTCCACCTCCTCCCTCGCTTCCTCTCCCCCTCTATCCCACCCTTCATCTCTCCCCAAACCCTGCCATTCTCCCCTGGCTCCTCTGGGGAGGGCGGTAATAATTATTATGTAAATAAATACGCCTGCTGTAATCACATTCGTGCCACTGATCCAATTAGGGAGCTGATAGCAGGCGGCTGATTGCGTGGACTGGCGGCTGATGGTCAGGGCCTGTGTGTCTGTGCGGCTGGCCGGCCAAGGTAGCTGGGGGAGCACGCATTAGCAGGCTCACAGGCCAGCATAATGAAAGCCGTTTGGTGCCTCGCTGCATGCAGTCATGTACTCTAAATAATGCTCTTTGACCAGGACCCTGCATGTCTGCCAGCCTCGCAGTCTACTCGCTGGGCTGCCTGTCACTGAAGTGCACGGTGTGTATGTGTACGTCGGTCTGCGCTTCTGTTATCATGATCCCTGGCTCTGGATCACTTTCACCATGCATCATCTTATCACCAATTACTGCCTTGTTGTGATTCTCATCAGCTTAATGATGCTCCGTTGAGACCATCAACATCATGAGCCTCATCCCTCAGCCTTCATCTGCACCCAGCACACCGTCAGCTCAGGATTTCCTTCCACAGAAATACTGTTCTGTGCCTGAGCAGCCACACAAAAAAATTCATGGCTTCAAATAAATCTCCAAGTATGTAAAATGAGGTTTCAAACTCAACAGAGAATGACCAGTGTCATATATTGTGAAGCGCTTGGGTTCTGTCCAATGAAGTCTCAGAGCAGCTTTCACGATCCACAGAGTTTGTTTAAACAAACCTTGTACATTATATGAAGGCCATTGTGATGTCACCCACTGGTTTGTAAGCTGCTACTCTTAAACTTAACATATTGGTCTTTCTAAAGACCTGGTTTCTGTGAAGCATCTAGAGAGAACTTGTATTGTAATAGACGCTATATTAATAAAATCAAATCGAACTGAATTGAAACCAGAAGTGGCTCCATTTGGACAAAAGGCTAGATGATCCCAGACAAAACAAATACTGCATTTGTGATACTTAGCATCGATCAAATTGTGAAATTGATTTCTTCAATCATTTTAAGACAGCAATTTTTTTGTGAAAATGTATTGACGTAAAAGCTGTGGACACTGACAATATTAGACTCAGCATTATTAGAATAGTCTCTTCAGCCATGTTTGCCAGTGTTTCCATTAATTCCAGTTGTCTCTAGTAAAAGTTGGTAAAACCAGTGATGGACTGGCCATCTGACATCTGGGCAAATGCCAGAAAAGCTGCCTTTTTTGCAGCTTTTAAAAAATCTTTTCTTTCCTTTTCATTTTTCAGTTTAGTGTTTCACCGTTCTTTAAAATGAAAGAATAGAACAAAAAACAAGGTGAAGTAAAAAAAAGACAAGAAAAACCAACTCTGTTGCAGAGGTTCTCATAAATTGTGGCACTTGATGCTTTGCTTTGTTCCCTAAAAAAGGCATTTTATGTATGATACTTATTATTCAGTTTTGGGTAACCCTACTTTCTTTTCTTCTTTTTTTTGCTAATCTCTGGAATTTCACTCATTTCTTTTATATAATTTTTAGGTATTCATCTGACTTTTTTTAAATTAATGAAAAAACTGGAAGATTTGAGGCGTTCTAAAAACTTTTGATGTGTGTGTATATATACATACATATATATCGGTTTGTTTGTAGTTCTCAGTCACATTTACATTTTTTGGCCTGCATTTACTTGTGTTTTTAAGTAAATCCCTGTAGTTTTTTTTTTTCTTAACATGAGTTTAAAATCTTCATTTTGATGTTTCTTTTGTTTACAAAGAATGTAGTAAATGAGCTATAAAAAGCAGTTTTCTTTGTTTGGAATACAGAGGTTGTGTTTTTCCTAACTAATCAACAATTTAAAGCCGTCAGTATCCAGTGAGGTTTATATTTACTCCACAATATGTATGACAGAGCACAGACAGTGAAATTTACTGATTTTAGAGGCATTTGAATGTGGAATGCTGGACTTGCTTCAAGAGCCAAACAATTACTTCAGTGTTTTTGCCCCATTTTGTGCAGAAAGGAAATCTGGGAAGGAAAAATGAGAAAGTGGTCTAAAGATGATGACTTTTTATCCCGACAGATACCACAAACTGCGTGTGTGGACGCGAAATAAGGGCATTTGATAAAGACAGTATGTCCCTGTTTTACAAGTTTTACATATCAGGACATAATGAAAATCATTTGGTGCAGGCCTTAAAATTATATTCAGCAGATGATGTTTATAACATATGATATATGACTGCATAAAAACAGAAGAAAAGACAACGATGCAAAAAGCAGTTGCCCTTATAGCATCCATATGAACTGAAGAAGGTAAGTAGCAGCCAGGTGCACCTGATCCAGTGAACTCCATTGATCATCAGGGTGTGTGAACATCTCATATAACAGCAGAGGTTTTTAGCAATTTGCTGGTCTAGGGCATTCAGAGGTACGTTAATGCCATTTATGCTGAGAAGGAAAGAAACTAGCAATGTTCTTAGAGAAACAATTATAACAGTCCATCAGTCTGGGAAAGGTTACGTGGCCACTTCTCAGCAATTTAGCGTTCATTAATCTACAGTGTGAAGCATTGAAGGCAGCTGCCAGGAAGTCCAGCGTCACATTGTACAATGCTCAGATAAATTGCAAAAATCCCAACAGCCATTTGTCAGACTCCACAAGCCTCATGTAACATGCTACACGTTACAGTTCATGGCAGTGTAAATAGAAATAGTCTGAACAAGTGTGGCTTGTCTGGAAGGGCTGCCAGGAGGAAGCCTCTTCTCATTTAAAAGAACATGGCAGCATGGCTTAGGTTTGCATGTGAATAAGCCAAAAAACGTCTGGAGCAATGTCCTTTGGTCAGACGAGACCAAAGCAGAGATGTCTGGTCATAATGCTGAGCGCCACGTCATTGTGTGACACTGCATGAGCCTCAATCTAGTCCATATAATAAAGTAGCCTGGAGTCAAATGTGAGGACAGCAGTTTAAGCTCGGCTGAAAGAGGGTCAGAGGACGGGACTCTGATCTCAAACACACCAGAAAATCTAAGATAGAATGACTGAAACAGCGGTGCTGTGGTGGGACGTCGAGGGGGCTGTGCATTGGCAAATTTCAGACAAACATCCTCCACAAAGGTGAGAGAGACTGATAATACATTAAACAATTTCCTAAAATGACTGTTACTAGAGGTAGTTCTACAACCACTGAGTCGTACACTTTTTACACCCACTTCTGCATTTAGTTTAGCATTTGAAGTGAGTTTGTATTTACCTAATTTTAAGATCTATTAAGGGGTTATGATCCTCTATTAAGTCTTACTATGTAATTCCTTAGTAGCGTTTCATTTTTATGTGACTGTACATAATTTTTGTGGAAGTATCATCTTGCTGCCAGCAGTAACCCTGACTTTTCAAGAATGCGGGTACAGGCTAGCGGTTAAAGGGGGGGCATTAGTTCTAACCTCAACGTTTGCCCAGGGGCTGTACTCCCACTGCCATGTGTCGGCTGGGTAGACTACTGTTAATGTTGGGAAGTAATGTATGGGTCCCAGTGCTAACTCCCTGCCTTTTACATCTCAATCAGGTCACTCTAGTTTATTTATATATTGTCAGGGGGGCAGGGGGAGAGAGCACGGGGGCGAAGAGATGAATGTGGGAGTTTTTTTTTTCTCTCTCTCTTCGCTTTCTATTTAGTTAGCAAAAAGCTTTTATAATGAATTTGAAAGGCGGCACAGATCCAAAGCGTTTGAAATTCCCAGAGCACTACTAAGTGAAAGATGGAGGGAGGGAGAGAACGTAAAGAAGCCAAAATAATAGAATGGTTTCACTCAAAATGTGGAATGGATTTTAAAAAATCAAAATTAATAAATCTTTCTTTTTTTCCCATGCTGCTTTCTTACCTTCATTAGAGTTCCCTTCCCTGCTTTGCCTCTCCTCCCTCCTCCTACTGCCCTCCTCGACATTCTGCTCTTACCCAGTTGGTCGCACGCTATTAAACAAACACTCCTAATATTTTGAGCTGGCTGGCAGTTTGAATTTCATCTCGCCAACGCATCTTGTTTCTCTCAAGCCCTGACTGTTTTGACATGCGCCCCGATTAAATTATAAACAAGCAGGCCTCCTGATGGTGATGCTGGAGCCACTAATTTCCCTAATTGTTTGCAGTTGTCTGGGAGGCGAGGCTTGGAGGCCCGGGCCTGATCCCCATGACTGGCACGGCCCAGTTAAAGGGAATGGAGGGAGGGAGGAGTAAGGGTAGTGGAGGAGTAGAAGAAAAGAGGAAGAAGGGGAGCGAAAACAGTGAACAGTGAGGAGGAGACAGAGAAGGTAAGAACAGAGTGCTGTGGTCAGAAATTAGAGTGGAGGTATAATTAACGTCCGTGCCTGATTTACTCATCAGCCTTCAAACACACCCATTAGTGACCAAAATGGCTGACCTGCGGCGGCCTAGTGAGCACATGGATGCATTAGGGAAGCTGATACGGTGATACTGGCCTTCCTTCCAGCTTTCCCCAGTGGTCACTCACTTTATTGCAACACGAATAATCGTTACAGTCTCTTCTATGGTATCAGTATACTACTACTACTCATGTATACTACTACTACTACTATTAATAATAATAATAACATGTTCATGGGTAAATAGAAAAACTTTCTGGGGTAGAATCTTTCTGATAAAATAAAAGAGAAATATATCGAGATGGAAGTAATTTTGAGCTGCAGAATTCATGGAACTAATGGAATAAAATGTGGCAAACAAAAGTCGCAGATCTTTATTGTCTTCTTTCAAGAAAAGTTTGAACCAGATGCCACCAAACATCTTTTTGACCCATGTAATGAGGAAAGAGTCCAACGTTTCAGTTTGTTCAAGCTTTTACTGTGAAGTTAATGACGTCCATGATCATTTACTTGATGTGCAGCCCCTTATCATCACTGACTGGGAACTTGTTCTAATCTATACATGATTTCATAATGTTTTTCTCTACTTAAATGAGAGGAGAAGCATTTAGTAATGTGTTTTTTTGTCTTTTTTTCAGGTTTGCAAAGTTATAACCTTTAGCTACTTATTTAAATAGTTCTGTGTCATATCAACCTTCTTTTTATTTCTATTGACTATAATTGACCAGTGGCTGTAAATGTTTTTGGTGCTTTGGAGCAAGATGCCAGAAAATAAATAGGGAAATAGTTAAACACTCTTCTTGTCTTTTTCTTTCTTACTCCTGTTTCTTTCCCATCTTCTTGTTTTTCACCTTAACTGTGACACATTTGATATCAAGTTCCAGTAGTCACCCATCAGCTCACGATACCATCTGGTCTTCCACTCAGCAGTCTTTTCCAGATCTGCGGTGGATATCATGTGTGTCCTGCTCCACATGGAGGATGAAAGACTTCTGAGCGGAGTTGTGAATGTTATCCATGTCGGCATCTACAGACAAGCATCGCTGCCTGGCAGACAGGAGAGCAGTCGTATCGCTGCTCTCATCACCCAATCACCGGTGTCGCCTGGATGCGCGTTTGTACATGCACGTGCCCAATGAAGTCTAATTTAGCATGACAGTGGAGATGGCTGGTATTGTTGCTGAGCAGGTGAGCTAATAAACCTCTGTTAAGCAGAGGTGAGACCTGCACGTATGCAAACTTCTACAGGTCCTACTGTTGATGCAGAGAGAAGGAAACATGGAACAAGAGTGGCTGAAGACAAGTCATGTTCGAGTTAGAATCAATGCTGCTGTTGTTGGTCTGCCAGTTTACCAGTGTGAGATTTCCAGAAGGAAAATGCCTCTGTCCAAAAACATGGAGCTTTTCATGATTTGATTTTCCAGTGAGAGAAGGAGAAACTGCAAAAAATCTTTATGGATAGTTTTCTTGTCTTTATTTTAAATGTTTGTCAGTTCAATAGTCAAACAAAAGCTAAATTAAACTCAAGCGTAATTATTAGAAACACAATCACTGTGAAGCATCTAGTTAGAAAAACTGCTGCTCTTAGGTGGAAATTAAAGGGAACCTATTATGCCCCTTTTTCAACAAGTTAGAATACGTCTCAGGGTTATACAAAACATGTTCATGAAGTTCTTTGCACAAAATCACTCTCACATAAGAGATAAGAGAGCTCACCAGCTATATTCTTGCCAGAATCAGTCCGTTTCAGAATTTGCTGTTTGCCAGCTCTGTCACTTTAATGCAAATAAGCTGTTGTTGGCCACGCCCCACCTAGGCCCATTCCATAACCAGAGCACTCTGAGTAATCTAGTATATCTGTGCAGCCATGTTTAAAAAAAGTCATGTGATCTCAGGGGGTTAACAAATTATCAAGCTCTAGAAGACACTCATCAGTGATATTGTGGTCTGGACCCAGTCCGGATCTGTGGGTCTGGAGCTTGTTTGTCTTTTGCCACCCGGCACAAGCCAAATGCAGCCACCAGCCCCACATCTGCCTGGAGTGGTCCTCAAGCACCCCAAACTGCAAACACAGCGCAAAGCCGTCCGAGCCATTCCACAGCTCAACAACCTCTGAAAGCAATGCCCGCCCACTTTATAATGCCACAGTGCTCCAGGGTCTGGAGTAGTTCCGTATCAGCTGGGACCCACTTATAAAGTGAGCAGCCAACAACACAACATTTCATGTGTTACTTGCCTTTGTTTAGCCATGGTGCTTGGCGTTGGTGCTCGTGAAACCAGCAAACCAAAAACAGCAGATCTTTTACTAATCTAGTGGATGGGTCTCTGGGAGGGGTTGATAGGTGAGGGGCAGTGCCAGGGCGGGTCTTCCCTAAACTGATGTCACACTAGGCAAGATATCCTAAAAGGTCATGATTCGTGACATCAAAATCGTTCCACTGATTCACAGAAAATGGATGGATGGTTTGTTTTCACGCTTGAAGTGTTTATAGGAGCAGAAGAGACCCAGGTGAAAACATAAAAGGACTCTAAAAGTGATTTTTGAACAATAGGTCCCCTTTAAAAACAGTCCTATGAACTACAACTGTCAGTCTTGCAGATTAACTTGCAGAAAATGCACAAAAAATGGTAGTAACTTCCTTTAATATTTATAGCAAATATGAAAAAGTTCCTGCTGTCTGAAAAGACCAAATGCTGACAGTGGTACACAGAACCTGATTTGACAGAAGTATATTTGTGATCGCTGGTGATGTTGTCATTTTCAGGAGAGCCATGCGTCCCAGTCAAGAGTGAATCTAGCTCGCAGCTAGTGCCTAATAATGTTGTTGCACTTGAACACACTCTTACTTTAACTCTACTGGTGTAGTAGATAATGTCCATCTTCCATATGCAGTCTAGTATCAATATATAAAATGGTAGATACTGTGCAATTCAATTCAATTCAATTCAATTCAATTTATTTATATAGCGCCTATTTACGACAAGTCATCTCTAGGCGCTTGTGTGCAACTGTTGACTTCTGTCAAAGTCAAATTCCACTCCTTGATTAATTACTAAAATGTTCAATTCCCACCAAATAATCCTCTATAACAAAGATTTGATCAACCTCTGTTCTCCTCAATTATTCAGTTAGAAGGATAAAAGTATATTACATCTGGTTGCATGTTGAGGCCATCTTGTGATGCTACATCTGCCACTTCTGTTGTCTGTTATCTTTGGTTTTGTTTGGCTAAAAAGTGGTAGAAAAAGCTAGAGAAGAAAGTAGGGAAAGATAGATGAAATGGCACTTATCAAGAGAAAGTGGATTGGGCTATTAAGGATTAAGATAACCCAGATGCACTCAGTCCACCATAGACAACAGGAAGTGTGACGTTGTACTGTTGAACCAGCTTTGGCATTTACAGTTCAATAAAAACATGGACTTCTGTGATAATCTCTTAAGGATGGTGGTGGATGAGGCCTATCTTATTTACAAATGGTAAGAGACATCTGGTAAACGTGCTCTAATGATAAAGGAAGCTTTTGAAGAAGAAATGTGAATATGTGAATATTATTATGCATATCTATCTAACATTACTACATTGCTACAGCTCTTTCCATCAAACTTTTCTACTCAGCAGTCTCCTGCTGATTTGTTTGCATCACTCTAAATAGGCTGCCTGGTTTGGTGCTCTGATTGGTTGTAGCTCATCAATTGTGTGCAGAGGCAATATCAAAAGCAACTGTTGGTGCTGCCCCTATGGTCTCTATGAGGAGGCCCTATGGCTCATTTTCAAACCCAACATCTGTCTAGGTAGCTCTGATCTATCAAGGCAGGGAACTTTGTTTCAGTCTTTAGACAAGCTGGTGTTGAGCCAAAATCTGAACCCTAATTTACCCTATTTAATAAAGTAAACCAACTGTAACAGTTTCAAATGCTTTCTCTTTAAACAGGGTTGCTTTATTGTTATTGCAGATGAATTTTGGAGGTTGTGTAAATGTCTTTTTTTTTTAAGGAAGCATGATTTTAAGTTTACTTGGTTGTTAAGACTGATGAATGGGATTCACTGGTTTGATCGAGGTGCCAATGGTACCAATACTATGGATGCATTGTTAGGAAAAATCCATCTGTCCCTCATCTATACCTACTTATTCCTAATTTAGGGTCATGTTGGAGCTATTCCAGTTATCTTCAGGCAAAAGGCAGTGGTACACCCTGGCAGGTGGCCTGGCCATCACAGGCCACATATACATATACACTCATATTCACACCTACATTTTGAATCACCAGTTAACCTGGCACACTTGGACAGAAGGAGGAAGCCAGGTTGTCAGAAATTTCATTTTATCCAAAATTTTGAGAAGTACTGTTTTAATCAAATTTCACCAGTTTAATTCCCATTTCTGTTAGTGCTGTATTCTCTTCCTTTTACTTATCTTCACTCATATCTTGACCTCATCTCATTTTTATTTGCAGAAGTGCTGTCTGCTCTGTCAACCATTTTTCAACGGAAGGAGCCCATTATGTGACAGCTTGTGCTGATGAATATTGAATACACTATGTGCCGATGTTAATGTCTGCAGATGTGTGTGCGCTTCTGCAAAATGTGTGATAAGATCAGATAATTCAGTGAGAGAAATGCACGCAACGTCGGAGCTGCATGTTCATCCTGACTTCAGTCCATTAGCACACACAGACACACTCATATGTGCGCACACACCCACACGTATTACTTATTTTCACATTAGTAAATATTTGAATGATTCTTGTTTATCTTCTTTCTGCATGAATAACTGAAGACCAGAGGTGGAAGCACCAAATGTTCTGCCAATCTACAGGCCACTCATTGTGTTTATTAAGATAAACATGCAGAGAGAATAAGTGACAGGCGTCCATTCACGCAGGAAAAGCTGCTCAATAGACTACTGATGCAGTTAATGCCTAATGAGAATCTACCATCAACATTCACAAATGTTGAAAAGAATAGTTACTGACTGACAGCATGCTGCAACCCATCACATTCTCACAGTTGATGGTAAAAACTTTAAATTACAGACGGGTCAATAAGAGAAGAATATTTAAAACTCCCTGGGAATAAAGTCTTAAGTCAAATAAATCAGCATCAAGGGCATGCAAAATCCAAATGTCAACTAAAATGCAACAAAAAAGTGAGTATACAATTTGTTTGAAGCTTTATTTAACTAAACATAAACACAAAGGTAATGATTTTCAGTGTCTTCACTGACCAAATACATTGTATTTAGAAAATATAAGCATACCTGTCTTTGACCAAGATGCAAACTGCATATTACATATATTTTCAGTAGGTGACAGATTTGGATCACAGGTAGAGCAGTCAAGCACAGACAACTGCTGGAAGTTGTGCAGATGAGATTTGGCATCATCTTGTTTAAATAACCAACGGAACTCCAAAAAAGACACTGGCCATTATCAAAACTGTATACTAGTTTGTTAAAATCCAATCAAATGGCCTACAGGTGAGCAATGATTGCTGCAGATTACTTCAGGATTCTGCCACTTTGACCAACTGGACCCCTAGCTAAAGGCTAACTGATTGTGGACTGCTGCAGTAACCGAGCAAACATGGATACCCACGATGCTCTTCTATCTCTTGTTTAGCGCTATTGTACCCTCATAAGAAATAAGGATGGATAAACAGATTTGATCACAATGCTATGAGTAACGCTAGTTGGCATCATAGGTTAGCAAGAGCTAAACCCAGCTAAAATAGCTGTGTTGACTGAGTTTAGGTGGGCATGTTCCTACCAGTTGCTACTCTTGTTTGTTCACATTTTTCCCATTTTGAATTACAGGGGTTGGGTTACAAGTCAAATTCTCCCCGAGTATAGCGTGGTCCACATGGGCTGAAGAAAAAAATGCTGCAAAACTGACTTGGCAGAAAACATATGGGCAGCTGACATCACAGAGGGTTGGTACAGTTTTCATCATACAGCCTTTAGCCATCTTTGCTTAGGAAGACATTTATGGTGGAAGTGTGGAAATGCAGGAGTAATAAACAAAAGTTCTTTTATTTTAACAAAAACCATTGCACCACAGGATATCCAAAAGAGGAAATAAAAGACAATTTTTTCAGGGACAGGGAGAAACAGAAGACAGGAACACAAGTAAATAGACTGCCTGGCAGGAGGAGGAAAGACAAGACAATATGTGCTGCAGATGTGATTTTATAAGAACTGGTCAATTACTTTTTTATGTTTCAGTCTTTTTCTGTTTTGGTTTCCGTTTTTCTTTTTTAGTTTTCCATGTTCTGTGTTTTAGATTTGCTTCATGTTCTTTCTTTGCTCATTTATGCAAACATTTTTCTCTGCTTTGTTTGCTTCACACCTGGACTCTTGTTGATTGCTTTCATCTGTTGTTAATTTGGGATTGCCTCCTTCTTTATACATACCTGGCAGTCTACCTCAGTGTGCAACAACATTTACTTGATGAGAGAAAATGCCAATCTGCAATCTGCAACCAGTATAAGGCACTTCACAGATTCTACTTCACTGGTCAGGAAATGGATTAACCTCAGAAACTTGCAAAATAGCCCAGCCACTTGTTTTTAGGCCACAGTATAGGGCATTGTACCCCAATTCATAAATTAGAAGAAATCACTAAATACTGTCCTTTTTTGGGGGGTTGCCACATCCCAACCTAAACAGCAAAAACAGTCAATTCTTTCTTGTGGTGCTAGCTATTCCCCCAATCCTTTGGGCAATGAATGGCGGGGGCCCAGATCTCTGGGGGTGGTGCTGGTGAGTCCCCTAGGTGCACCCTGGCTGGTGTTGTGACTCCTGGCCCTGGTCCTTGTCTGCTCAGCACCTGCCCAGTTATGGGGTTGGAGATCTCATGGTGGCATGTGGGTGGGATGACCCTTGCTGTTCATGGTTCTGTCCTATTGTGGCTTGTTCCCACTGAGTTTGCCCCTGCTGGTTTTTGTGGTCCATCTCTCCCTGATTGGGCTGCTGGGGCTGTCAGCCCCCCTGTTTATCATATTCAGACTGGGGGATGTAAGGTGGAGAGACCTGGCTGCTGCCCTGTCCCCCTTTTCTCTGGTTTGAGTTCTCGCCATGCCTCTTTTAATGCACATCATTAGACCAGACCACTTGTATGCAAGGGTTACATACCAATTTCCTTGATAGAGTTGGAGGTACTGGTTCAGTGATGGGAAAGTTTGTGGAGGGCAGGCTGTGGTACAGGAGTGTATTGCTCTCCTCCTTACCCCCTGCCAGAATGTTTACCAACTGGATTGCCTTGAGGCATGATAACCCTCACAGTTGGGGGGCCTGTGTGGTGTGGTCATGCTGGATGGTTCCCGTTGGGCCTTGGGGGGAATCCAGTCCATTAATGGAGATCTGCTGTATGACGCTGGCCCAACAAGCATCCTGCAGAACTGGTTGTGGTCACTGGTTGAGGCTGAACAAGTGTTCAACATCACCACTTTATGTCTGGCTGCTGGGCTGCTTAGGCTCTGGTGTGAATAGGGAAGTTGCATCAAGCATCATATCACCAACCACCACACATTAATTTAGATACACTATAGTAGGTCACCATGTTGCACACAAACAGATCAATGCCTTTATTGTGTCTTTGAGCCCTGTTTTCATATTGTACTTCATCTTTTAGGGTGGCAGGGCAGGTGTTTGGGCTGGGGGGAAGCCCTTCCCCCACCCTCATGTCATACCCACGGTGCTACTTGTGTGCTCTGGATGTGCTGGCTGATGCTTTCTTAGATTCTGGGATGATCCATTTTTCTCTGGCCTCTGGGTTGTGAGGGGGCTGATTGCATTGGCTGGTTTTGTTAGAGGTCAACATCACTGCTTCATATTTGACTGCTGGTCTGCTTTAACTCTGGTGTGGATACAGGGGTTACACACCGATTCAGTTCAGTTAAATTCAGTTTTATTTATGTAGCATCTATTCACAACAAAGTTGTCTTTATACCCTTCTGAGCTGGGGATCCCATGGTGGCATGGGATAACCCAGTAGGTGGGTGGGGGCAGCCCTTGTGCTGTCCTACTGTGGCTTGTACTCCCTTAGTTTGCCCCTGCAGGTTCTTGTGGTGCTTCCCTTCCTTCCTGGGCTGCTGGGGGGGCAGTTTCCCCTATTAATCAGGTTTGAGATCTGAGATCCCAACACAAACCTCCACACATTCACCATTGTACACCGCACAAACACCACATGCACCAGCATACTGCAATCACCACATCCATCACTGTTTTTTGTCTTTATCTGTCCTGTACTTTTGTGTTCCACTGTCGTTTATTTTAGTTATGTCAAACAGCATTGGGATTTTGCAGGTTAGATTAGATTGTCAAAGAGGGCTGATGAAGGACACATTCACTCTCATGCACAGGAAAACAAATCTTCTTCTGCAAGATCAAATTGCATTTCTATATATGAATGAATGAATGAATGAATGAATGAATGAATGATTAGATTAATGAAACCGTTATTGTCATCGAGCCAATGTCCTGGCACAATGTAATTATCTTCCAGTACAACCTGTCTAAGAGAATGCGATACATGAGGGAAGTCGGATACGAGAATGGCACAAAGAAACCTGTGACTCTTCAAAATAAAACACCACAAGAGGGTTCTGACTTCTACGTTGACATCATGGGTTAGGGTTAGGGTACAAAATTCAGGGACCACCTATGAGGAGAACATCAGTTTAGAATTTAAAAAAAAACCAAACATTTATTTTTTTAATTTTTTATAATATTCAGGCTTTTTGTACAGTTCCAGAAAGAACAAGAAATGACAAAACTTAGCTAGATAGATAGATGTATACTCGATCTATCTATCTATCTATCTATCTATCTATCTATCTATCTATCTATCTATCTATCTATCTATCTATCTATCTAT
>JBAMYA010042357.1:0-14512 GCA_037176975.1 Arrhamphus sclerolepis
GCAATAGAAAGTACCCCCTGTGGATGTTAATCAACTGCCCTTGAAAATCAAATCATCCGTACATCTGCAGACCTCTACAAAAACAGATCTTTGCTGGTGTGGAGCAGTCAAGTGTGTGTTATCCTTGTAGAAACTGCTCCCTGAATGCAGGTTTACTTGCTGTTCCAAGAGTCTGTAGGTCTGGAAAGGGTGGCATTAACAAGATGGTGGTGTCCAGTGCTCTGTTCTTTGGTGTAGCTCGCACTGTGGACACAAACAGAATCAACAAACTGATTCAGAAAGCGAGCTCCATCATGGGGACTAAGATGGACGAAGTTCAGCAAGTCACTGAACAGAGGATGATGAAGAAGCTGGAGTCCATCATGAGGGACCCCTCACACCCTCTACATGCACTAGAGGTTATTCAGTCACAGACTGATCGCACCAAGGTGCCGGACTGAAAGACTCAGGAGGTTCTTCATACCAATAGCATCTGACTGTTTAACTCACAACAATAATGCTGTTAACTCTGCTCTGCTGTTTTGCATAAAAATCATATTCATACTCTGCACAATGACCTCCAGTGGGCCACTAATGTGCATGTTTCTGCTCAAACTGTCAGAAGCAGACTCAACAAGGGTGGTATGAGGGCTCGACATCCATAAATGGGGCCTGTTCTTACAGCCCAACACTGTGCAGGGTGATTGGCATTTGCCAGAGAACACCAATATTGGCAGATTCTCCATTGGCAAACTGAGCTCCTCACAGATGAGAGCAGGTTCACACTGAGCACATGTGACAGACATGGCAGAGTCTGGAGACGCTGTGAAGAACGCTATATTTGCTGCAACATCCTCCAGCATGAACAGTTTGGCAGTAGGTCAGTAATAGTGGGGAGGCATTTCTTTGGATGGCCGCACAGCCCCCCATGTGGTAGCTAGCCCTGACTGCCATTAGGTACCGGGATGAGATCGTCAGACCCACTGTGAGACCATATGCTGGTGCAGTGGGCCATGGGTTCCTTCAGATGCATGACAATGCCAGGCCTCACGTGGCTGAAGTGTGTCAACAGGTCATCAGTTCCTCCATGATGAAGGTATTGATGCTATGGACTGGTATGCCTGTTCCCGAGACCTGAATCCAATTGAGCACATCTGGGACATCATGTCTCACTCCAACCACCAACGCCACGTTACAGCACAGACTGTCCAGGAGTTGCTTGATGCTTTGATCCAAGCCTGGGAGGCGATCCCTCAGGAGAACATCCGCTGCCTCATCAGAAACATGCCCAGGCGTTGTAGGGAGGTCATACAGGCACGTGGAGGCCACACACACTACTGAGCCTCAGTTTGACTTGTCTTGAGGAATTTTGGCTGACGTTGGATCAGCCTGCAATGTGATTTTCCAGCTTTATGTTGAGTGTGATTCCAAATCCAGAACTAAATGAGATAATAATTTTGATTTACATTGATCGTTTTTATTTTGTTTTGTTCTCAACACACTACTATATATTGAATAAAGATTTTTAACCACAATATTTCATTAATTGAGGTCTATGATGTGTTATATTAGTGTTCCCTTTTTTTTGTGCAGTGTATACTTCCTACAACGGTGATGTTGGGTCCTACCATGGTGACATTAGGTCCTATCATGGTGATGCTGAGCTCTACCATGGTGAAGTTGGTTGCTACCATGGCGATGTTGAGTGCTACCATGGTGATGTTGGGTCCTACTATGATGGCAGCTTAGTAGTTCAGTGGTTAGCTCTCAAACTTTACACCTAAAAAGGTTCAGTTGGATCTTGGTTCAGCTGGTCTTTCTTTGTGGAGTTTTCATGTTCTCATTTTGTCTGCATAGGTTTATCCCAGATACCCCAGTTTTCTTCCACACCAAAGACATGCTGTTTAGCCTAATTGCTTGCACAAAATCCTGCCTTGGTGTCATTCACATAAATTATAGTGTAATTATAGTGTAGTTTATTTTGGTCCATTCTATAGGTCCATCTAGTTGATGTGTGTTTGTTCTTAAAGCACTCTGAGTCATCCCTGGACTAAAAAGGCACTATGTAAGGGCGGTGTCATGAGGGAAAGACATCCGCAACAATCATAGAGAAGCAGAGTTCAACATTTAACAAGAGTGGCAAAGAAATGCAACATTTTCAAGACAGTTGTGGAACTTCCCAGAAGTGGACATCTAATCTAAATTACCCAAAGGTCACAATGGGAAATGCAAAATGGAAAAGACAAAAACCAAAAACCAAAGCAGTGTGTCAGAGCATGTTAAATTTTCCACAACCATAAAACTAGAAGACTCTTCTGGAAAGGCTCTTTTGTCTTAAAAAAAACATGGAAGGTCAACAACTGCATCCTAACAAACCACAAACTCCTCTAACGTACCCAACACCATAGCACAGAACCTTATCTGCTGTGAAAACAGCGCCAGCATGCGAGCACAACCCAAAAAAAAAATCTTTATCTCTCCCCCTCAGACACCTGGTACAGTATGCATCACGCTAAGTGACTGGCGCTTCTAAAAATGATCGCAATCATGAGGCAGACGACGAATAACCAAGTGAAGGGGGGGGTGGGGGCTTCACCATTGATTTTCATTCTCATCTGCTGTGAGTTATGGTGAACAGCTCTGACTGTAAGACAAAAGGGTCGAGCTGTGACTTAAATCCTCGATGGGAGCCGGTCAATAATCAGAGCCAGAAAAATAACAAAACAGAAGTCAAACATGGAGGGGAGGCGGTGTTCTAGAAAATCCTGCTCTTCATGCCTATGACGTGTATGCTGGCGCCCTCCTCGCTCCTACATGGCACCTTTTCACTGCAGACTTTCCAATCTCATAAAACAAGACACATCATGTCAAAGTCCGTAGGTCGAATGAACGAGGGAAGGCTGAGGTTTCCACACCCTCCTCCAAACAGCACAGCTGGATGTGAGGTGTGTGAACGAGAGGATTACATAAAGACAAAACTTCTAACCCTGTAACAGGTTGACAGGGAGAGTTCACAACCTTTACAAGTCGTCTTGTCCTCTTTTATATTTGCACACAAAAATAATTCGGCCAGTTTATCTTGGACATAATGACCTTTGGATCGATGAACGACGCGCTCAATCACTGTTCTGCATTCAAATTTATCTACATTAGACAGTAGACTAGGGGTGTCAAACACTATTTCATCCTGGGGCATCATCACCATGGTTACCGTTACAGGACTGGTTAATTTTTACTTGCTCAAGCAGCTATGTCGTCAGATTTCCTGCGAGTTCCTGGACTCAGCCATAAAAAAGTGATCTTTATCATAATATTGAGACTTTAGTACAAAAATCACATCTGTTTTTTTCTTGTCACAATTTAAGAAATGTTTGGGCTATTTTTGTCGTAAAATCGCAAATTTTGAAAGATAAAGACTTTTTTTTATCACACAATCATAAATATGACTTAAGTTTAAGTTGTTGACAAATTTCACATTTTTTCATAAAAAAGTAAACTTTTTTAAAAATCTCAATTTTTCTCAATTTTTTAAAAAATGTAAAAATACAAATTGTGTTGTATAATTACAAATTTTACAAAATCAAGATTCTTTTAATTAACAAGAAATCTCAAATATTACACCTTAAAAATCACAAGTGTTGAAAAAGTTTAACTTTTTGCTTTAAAATCTTTTTCAAATGTTTGTAAATCCTGACTTTTTGCCATAAACCAGCTGCTCTCTGCCTCCGTTATTCCACTTTTTGGTGTCAAATGGGAAGTCACAATGAAATTTCTTCGGAAATGTTCTAGTTATAACTTTATGATCATCTTTAAATGCTCTCACAGGTCAGATGAAATGAAGTGGAGGGCCGGATTTTGCCTCAAACAGAAGCTTCACTGATTTACAGATACCTCTAGAAGTTCATTCATTCTGATGGACTAATCTCTCTGTCTTTGTCCCTCTTTGCAGTCATCTCAGACCACCAACTGCTTGAGTCTCGTTCTGCTGGAGGTTGCTTCCCCCTCCAATGTCATCTCGTGTTTGCTTAGTCAATCAGATTACACCAATGTGATGATTTGTGCAGTTTTTTGTGTTCCTTAGTTGGGTTAGCCTAGAAATCTGAATGCACCGATAGCAAATTTGAATCTTCCTAGCAGGTCTGTCTAGCTCATTAACTATGCCCAAAAGTCTTGAGAGGCCAATCAGATCAGTCTATCCTTGTAGAGAGAGAGCTTAACGTGATGGTGACAGAGCTGAGACGTTTTCGTCTGGATGGTAAACAGCTGTTGTTTGAATCAACTTTGTCATCGACAGTGAACAACTTGGACTTCCGTCACAATCTCTTTGGGATTGTGGTGGTTGAGGTCCACCTCATTTACAGATATTAGAGACATCTGGTAAACTTGCTCTAACAATAAAGGAAGCTATTCAAGAAGTAATTTGAACATGATTGTGTATATCTGGCTAACGTTAGCCTGGACAAACAGTTTTTCGAAGATATTGGTTGAGTGTTGGAATGTACATGAAGTGTAAGGAGATACCATGCTTTCTAAGGTCAGACCAGAGGAAGTAAAGAAAGTGAAAAAAGGAGGATCCCTAAGAATTGGCCTTGTGGAACCCAACATAAAAGGATTCAGAATCAGTAATCTTTACGCTAATGGTTCCATCTGCCAGATCGAACATCAACCATTCCAGAGCAGAACCACAAAAGCACACTAGATGTTGTAAATGAGAAACTGATGCTGGGAGCGTGTCATTAAAGACTCCTAACAAAGCTGATGCTGTGTAGGGTTTTAAACCCTAAATAAGAAATGTCCAAGATATTGTGCTCATCCAGAAAAGACTTCAACTGAGCAAAAACAACATTCTCCAAGATTTGTGAAGGGAACGGCAGCTTGGAGACAGGCCTATAATTGGCCAACACAGAGAGATCGAGACCAGGTTTCTTAATTAGGGGTTGCACTACTGCATGTTTTAAATGTGCAGGAACCACATCAGAAGACAAGCTGGTGTTAATAATGGCAATAACTGACCTATGCTTGGGAAAACCTCTTTAGAAACCGTAGGAGGGACAGCATCATTAAGACAAAGTCGCTGTTTCAAACTGATCAGAAACTTGGACAGCAACAGGGGGTCAGAGGCAGGAGCTGAGATGAGAGCCCTTGTAATGGCGACCTTATCAATAAAAAATAATAAAAAAAATCAGAAAAAATGTTACATAACGCAGAAGAGGGTCATTGTTACTGTAAGCTGATCATGCACAGACAGCAGTTCATGCTTCTGTTAACAACATTTTTCACAAAACTGGTTATACACCTTTCAGGCCAACTACTTTGCTAGTTTGTTGTGTTATTTCTTCTGTTTCTGTCACATCATCCCCTCCAGGAGCATATTCTAAAAACAAGTTGGCAAAAAAATCAATAAAAATACTAACAATCAGCTTCCTTTCAATGACCCCTCAGTAACAAGCATCAGGCTATCTGTATTTCATGTATTTTATCACCATTTCTTTTATATCCATTTTATATGATTTTATTTGCACTTTCATTTATTTTTACTCAAAGAATTTTAATGGTGAAACTTCACCTTATGGTGAAGCAATATGTGCTCAAAAACTTAACCTTTTTCTAATATGTTGTTAATAACTCTACTTAATGAATGTGAACTTTGTGTAAATTAAAAGAACATCTGCATTAGCTGTGGTTCCCAAGCAACACCTACCAGGCGGCGTTTCCGTGGGTACCGTCGTCAAGGTGACAGAGCAGCTCTAGGGTTTGGGGATTGTGGGCGGAGTCGTCGGGTGACTCGTGGCTTCCCGTTTCCCAGTCGGAGGGCATTCGCCATACAGCCGCGCATGACACCACCCTGCTGTCGCTGGCTGGGGGAGAAAACACACACAAACACACACACATATTAAAAGTAAAAAGTAAAGGTAATTAACATTTCTGATTAGTCGAAGCTTCCAGTGTGAATTGTGAAAACACACCTGTGTCTGAGCGTGTGAAAGAGACGGCAAGGTGGATACACTTTCCACAAAATCCACATCATAAATGAGTTATTTTCGGCACTTCAGAGCTGCAGCTGCTAATTAGGAGCAGTGGAGTAGATGTAGCACTGATGCAGTAATTGGACTAAAAGTTTGAGGCTGGAGTGCATAACCATTCACAGGAGCCTAATTTCTTTCTGGTGCGGATATTGACAGTGTGTAGGCAGTCACTGGGCTGTGAAACACTGGCATTAGGCCTATTTGTCAAATTAAAAACCAACACGTTGTGAGTCCACGGGCTCTTTAGTGGTTTTTACACAGTCTTGTTTGTAGAGTAAGTGGCCAAAAAATACATTGTGAACAAAAGGCTTTGCAAAAAACTAAATAAATAAATAAATCACTGAAATGGCGCATTAATGTTGGAGTGCATGCGTGCTCACGCTTAAAGATGGTGTATGCATAGTTAGTTATTTTACAAAGCTAAAAAATATCCGTCCAGCTTTGTTTTCAGAAATGGGGAAACTGGGAAACAGCGTGTTTGCACATTAATCAATTATGATGAAAAACTACTGAATGTCTGTATTTTCTTGTCACAGCTACAAAAGCCTGTGTCTAAATCAAGTTATTTTAAAAGAAAGATTACAATTTTAGCCCTGCGTGTTTGACCATTTTCTTCTATGACATGGAACTCATCTTGTCCTCATCTTTAATCAAAACAGGACAAAAGAAACATACTGCAACCTATGTGGAAATAGAAAAAAACAGTATTATCATTATCGTACATTTGATCTAATTTGATGAATTGTCTAACATCCGTGAGGGCAGAGCTGTCCTTCCTCAGAGCAGGTCTTGCTTACTGACCCTCCTGGAGTCCAGACCTGTAACCTGGTCAAATAAACCTGGAGGAGTTGAACCACGGAGCAGCTGAGAGGAGCAGCAGTGTTTATTCGTGGGCACTCCCAAGAGGGACCTTTTCCTTGCCATTGTTAGGCTTTGCCATGTGATCGGGGGTCATGCTCTGGGACTCTCAGAAGCCCCTAAAGACAACTTTGTTGTAAATAAAAGTTATTTGGAAAAGGTTTAATTGAACTGAATGATCATCGAGAGGGCACACCTGACACTGACAACTCGCTTCCCATCGGAGTGGCATGTTAATTTAATTACTTAAAATGTCTGTTCTTTTTATCTGCTGCTCAAAGGAAGAATCTGAGAACAGAATTATAAGTCAATTTAAGCTTTATTTTATTATACACAACATTTTTCCGGGTGGAGGTCCACGTCTGATCTCAGAGTGGACCCAGAACAGTGATCTTCTCTCGTCTTTGTCCCCAAACAGGAGGGTTCTGAGCGTAAGTCTCTGCCTTATTTGGTAAAACCAGATTGTGAGAAAGACTTGTTAACCTGTCAGTGTTTTTAGTTATCTGTTCCTGTACATTGCTTTACCTAAACAATGAAAAACTCAAGTCAGCAACTTTAAAAGTCTAAAACAGCCAGAATTGGAGAAAAACAGGAATGTGAAAGGCCACCCCAAGAAATGTGTAATCTTTAAATTTAAACCATTTGATCAAATCCTAACAAGCGAAATGATTATATTTTGTGGAAACAGTATAAATTATGAGTTTCAGTTAGGTATTAGACCTCATCATAGCACAGAACTGTGCAACACTGTCTAACAACCACATTGGTCAAAGTCACCAGTTACCTTTTCAGTCCTCTGACAGTGAATCTGTCTGTGTTCTTGTCTTTTTTGTTCTCATTTGACATAAATGACCAAAAGATTCTTATTAATAGATTATAGCAGATTGCTGGACTTAGAGGAGTGACATTAAAAGGATTCAAGTCAAATTTATGAGACCAATTTCAGTTTGTCCATGTAAATAATGATTGTTCCAGTTGTACTGGGGTCAACTGTGGAGTCCTGCGTGGTTCTGATCTTGAACCAACACTTTTTCTCTTTATACATGCTTCTTTTAGGAAACATCATTAGGAAGAATAACATAATTTTCCATTTCTATGCAGATGATACTCATTTGTACTTATCTTTGCAACGGCATGAAGCCAATTAAATAGTCTTATTAGATGCATGCATTAAAGATGTGCAGACCTGGAAGACTGGAATCTTCCTGCCTCTATATTCAGTAAAATTTGAAGTTATTGTAGTTGGTCCAAAGCACCTCCAGGAGACACTCCTGAGCTGTACAGTTAATTTAGATCATATTACCTTCACCTCTAGCTCTACTGTCAGGAAACTCGTTCTCACATTTAATAAAGATTTGTCTTTTAACTCTCATGCGAAACAGATCACAAAGTCAGCTTTCTTTCATTTGCGTAATATCAGGAACATTAGAAACATTCTGACTCAAGAGGATACAGAGCAATTAATCCATGCTTTTGTTACCTCTAGGCTGGATTATTGTAATGCTTTTTTTTCTGTACAAATGGCCTTGTTAAAAACATTTAACTGGTCGAGAATGCTGCAGCACCAGTTCTAACCAGAACTGGGTATAGAGACAACATCTCACCAGTTCTAGCTTTATCACATTGACTCTATTAAATTCAAAACTGAATTCGAAATATTACTTCTTATATGCAAAGCTCTGAATGATAAAGCTTCAATGTATCTGAAATTCTTATAGTTCCACGCTGTCTTTCTGGAACACTGCACTCCCTGAATGCAGGTTTACTTGCTGTTCTAAGAGTCTGTAGGTTGAAAAAAGGGATGCAGAACCTTTAACTATCAGGCTCCTTGATTACTCCTGTCTGTCTTATCGCAGTCTCAGATTGTCCTGAATCATTTGGTAGAGTCAACGTTGTCTATCTTCCGTAGTCTCGCTCTCGTCTCTTCTTTCTCCTTTTTCAGGTGCTGTCGTGGTGATGTCTCGCTCCTCCTCGCTCATCCTGAAGTTTACCTGCACCTGTTGACTGGATGCCACTGTGGGATGCCCACTGGCATGGCCGACCGACAGTCCAACCCTCCGACCAACACTCATTTATATATTTTTATAACAGATATTTGTGTATTTTTGTAGCACATTATATATTTTTGTTCCTCTCCTCTGTCCTACATCCTCACTGTCCTTTCTTCCTCCTCCATTTCTTCCTTTACCCAGCTGGCTTTCGGCAGGAGGGACCCTCCGATAACTGAGCTGGGTCCTGCTCAAGGTTTCTTCCCAAGAGGGAGTTTTTTCTTGCCACTGTTAGGCTTTACTCTGTGCCTGGGAGTCATGCTCTGAGTTTCTCAGATGCACCCAGAGACAACTATATTGTAGACTATATAAATAAAATTCAATTGAAATACTGAATAGTAACTGTTACTGATTAACACACGTGCATCGCATTCATTCTATCTCTCAGTATTTATACTCTTTGGTTACCATTTTAATTATTCTTTTTTTGATGTTCTGGCTGTCCTACATGGCTTGTGAGAACTCGTTTCCTGCCTCTCTTCTTGTTATTAGTTACTTTTGATTACCTCCCACTGCAGTGCCTTTTTCCCCCTTCTGTCTGTATTATATTAAAGTTATTTCATTTCATCAACAGGCCTTTGCCTGTGAGCTTACATCTGGCTCCTCCACCTGCCCCACCGCTCCTGACAGCATTTACACATATTTAATTAATTAGGCAAGAGCAAAGGTTCCTGTAATTAAACAGGAACTGCACCCCTCCTCCAAAACAGTTTCATTGGCTAGGCATTTGAACTAAACAGTTTTTATGTGAAGTAATCGCTTGCAATTATGTAATCAATAAAATGCATCAACAACAATAAATGTTAAACAACAAGAAAACCTAAGAGGTGAACAGAATATCTTGTAGTATCAGTGCTTAATATCTATTTCATTTTTGTGAAATGAAGATATTATGTCTGAATAATAAAGCACATGTGGAGTGAATTATTGGTGAATTATTTTGATCTATGAGGACAAGTTTGTGCCTGCCTGAGTGTGCAATTGCCATGTGAAGAAAATGTTTTATGTGTACGTTACATGCAAAGACAAATAGCACCTGGCACCTCCTCCTCATGCCAGTCACCAACCTGGTGACACACATCTGTGGGATGGCATCACATTCTTCAACCAGCATTTGTTACTAGTCAGCTAATGTGGTTGTGTTGATCATTCTGGCAAGAACAAGATGATCCCGAGTGTTCTTTGGGGGGTCAGGATTGCTGACAAGTCATTCACTCTCCAAGTCACTCTCCACTGGGGGGGGTGGATTGTCATTTTGGAAGATAAAGTTTGGTCCCAGACAGTGGAGATGTTGAACTATCTACAATGACATTGCCTCCAATGATGATGAGCCTTGTTTTTCTAATGAAGGAGATGCCGCCCCCCATTGTCACAATGCCTCCACCAAAAGATGTTACTCTATTATTCCAAAGTGTTCTTCATTTCTTCTCTATTCGACCTTAGGCAGAATCTGAATGACGCTTTATGACAAGGAGTTGCCGTCCCGTAAACCTTGACTGCAAATCTGTAGAAGACTGTTTGTGGTTCCTAAAAAACAGACTTCCTGGGGTGTCGTCTGCTTTGGACACACACTCGGCAACCTGTCTCTGACATTCCCCATTATATGGAACTTGGCCTTTGTGGATGCAACTGGGGCTCACTCCAAATAATGCAGCAACTTGGTTTTGCAGGAACACCGGCTCAAAGTTTCCCTATTGCGCGGGGCCTACTCAGGTCAGCGATGCAGGTTCCTGGATCAGACAGCCACTGGTCACTGTAGCAGGGACCATGCTCACAGGTGCTGACAATGGCACCTGACTGGCACCTGAAGAAGAGTGCACAGTGCGTCACATGATCTTTATACTATTCCAGTGATTTTTGATTCCATGAAGACAATTTTTGCTGTCTGGATAGTAGACCTTTTTTATGTTTGTCTTCATATGCAATATATATCAGACACATAGCCCATGAGCAGAAATCTAAAATAGCCCCCTCATGCTATAAAGGGATGCTACATAAATATATAAAAATATTCTCACAATTCCCTCTTTGAATCTTTCAGCCTGGTTTCTAATTCTTGTTGGAGAACAATGCGGCCTTGGAATTTGTAATATCACATGAAATAGATGCTGTTAGTGTCCTTCATGAGAAAATAATGATGAAATTCACAATTAATTAACAAGGAAGTTAAAACAAGCCTTTAAAATACTCTTTTTATGTTGCAGTAAATTTGATCTTTTTAAATATGTGGCTTATTAGAATCTGTTTGTTGTTGTGTGTTGACCTAAAATAGAATCAGGAAACTGTTATTGAACCTATTCCCAGATTTGTGTTATGGACTGTGTCCTGAAATCATTTGAAACAAAGCATTGCTAAATATCTTAAAGTAAACGACAAAGAGAAAAATACAAATCCTACCATTTAGTGATGACTAGAACAAAATACCAGCTGTTGATTGCATGAAGCTGCACGAAAATGTGGGTGATATAGTTAATCTTTCTTCATTACAGCAGCAAATTTGGAAATAAACTGTAATTATTTTGTAAGTTGTGCAACAGCTTCTGTCATCAAGCAGCAGTGACAGGAGTTTCTGGCCCATTAGTACAAAGCATGTTTATCGGCATCTCTGAATATAAATTTTTATCAGAAACCTTTCTTGGTCAACCAAGTGTAGACCAGTAATGGTTTAATGGCAGCAACTTAGTAGAGCTAAATAACACAATACAGCAAAACAATGTCAAGAATGTTAAAAATTCATTAAAGTAGCAGTGAGCTCCCACTGAGGACTGCAGAAAGCGTCCAAGAATACAATGAAAATGTCTGCAATTAAAGCAAAAAAACAAAAATAAAAACACAATAAAACAAAATAGTAATATTCAGAAAAAACAAATTAAGGGCTTATGGCATTGTTGGCAAGCATCCTGCGCTGTCAGAGCTTCAGTTTGTGGTTTATCTTCTCTCCTACAGCTTGTAGCGTGTTTTCATTGTATTATCTTTATTTATTTTTTGTTAACAAAACGGTACTCTTTCTCAGTACTCACAGCAGTAACTGTTCTTATACAGCCTTATGGTACACTCTACAAAACAGCAGAAGGAATACTTTATAAATCTTTTGCATTATGAGATAATAACCTATTTTTCAATAAATAAATAAAGATGCTTTGTCCTGACACAGAGTCGGTGTACAATTTTACCTACAACATTTCAGAGATTCTCATCTTGTGGTTCATAAATTTCAAATCAGTTGAAGTGAACAGCATCTGCCCTGCAATCCATTTTGCATTGCTGGTGCTCCTGTTTTCAGGTGTAATTGTGATCAAAGCTGGCAGCTCAAACAGATTATATTTAAATTGGATACAGTGGCACACTTACTGGATGGCTTGGAACAGGCCTTGTGTAGGGCATGTGGGGTTTGTTCAAGTCAATAAGCAACACCAGGACCGTTTGCGAGACTGAAATTGTGTCTTTTGTTTGAGGAATGGTACATGAAGGAGGACACAAATACAGGGGACAGAAAACGCTGCTCAGGCAGTGAAGAAGGCAACAGGTTCAGAGGAGGCAAGAAAACAGGGAAGTACAGTTGAGGTTAACCAGCACGCAGACGGGTCTGGAGGACGCATCATCAAGTCCAACAAGACCAGACTGTTTGAGAGAGTGCGTTATAGATCCAGAGTCAGAATTAATTGGGATCATGACAGCAGATCAAACCTTGACTTGTGCAGAGCAGTACATTTCTATGGGTTATTGACAGTAAAACAAGGCACTGTCAATGCCTTTGTTGATGTGGTGAATCTGCTCAGAAAAAGCTCTCAAACATCCAAATTGATTCTGAAAAAGAGAATGTTTTAATACGGTTTGAATTTTATTGAAGATATACCTCTGCAATGTTTCTGTGCGGAACCAAAACACAACTTTCTCTTTGAGTGATGCAGTTTCAAATGACATTTCTAGATGCAGAATTAATTTTTCTGGAAATTAGTTCAGACATTGTTTCTGAAAGGTCAGTTAAGCTAAAATTAAGAAAATGTCACTGATGTGCAAAAGGATCAGAACATGAAATGATAATCAGCGGCCACTGTCGTGACTCAGTTGTGTTTCCTCATGTCTCCTGCCCGCTTTCTTTGACCCAGCATTTTGGACCTTGATTTTGGACACCTTGCTGCGTGAAAAACCTTGTCTCAAGATAAAGGACATTGCTGGCTTCTCCTGCTTCCTGGTCTCCTGCATTTTTGTCCAACACTTCTGAAACTCCTGACAATATGTTTCTGTCGAGTCATTTCCCCGTCAAAATTCTGACACCGTTTTTACTGGCCAGTACATTTAGTTCCATTAGAGCACAACCCAACTACCACTATGGCCCACCGGCCGATTGGCTGTGAATATCTTTCATCAACATCACTTGCGTTAATATACGTCATGTCCTGAAGATGTCAGAGCAACCAAGCCGTCTACATAACTGCAGCCACACGGCCAAGTGTTATGCTGAAAACCGCTGTTCTTCTTAGTTAATTAATAAACAAATGAACTCATTCATTTCGAAACATAGCAATTATTTTAAAATTTTTGTATATGTGTGGTAAAATAAATTTTCAAATGTTAAAAAGCAAAACAGACATGACCATAGTAGAAAAAAATGGGGAAATTTAAAAGAAAGACTTTACAAAAGACCATGAAAGCAAAACCCAAAAATACGTTTACAAAATATGTTTACAAATAAACCTTGTGTCTGAGCTCTAAAGCCTCCCACTTCCTGAAATAATTATTCTGCTCTACACTGATGTTTTCTGTCTGCAGCCTCAGCCCATCCGTATTTGTTTCTGTAACTTCCTTATCAGTTACTGGAGCATCTCAGAGCTCCGTTTTGGAGTCCAGGAACTTTTTACCTTCTTTATAGACGTACGTGCACGACCTCACACACTACAAGAGGCTTGGGGAAAACATGCAGGAAGAAACTGAATAATCTAGAAAGATTAAAAAAAAAACAGTTAAATAATCAATGTGCTTGATGTATTGGTATAATTACCACAGCTGTTTGTCTAACCTTCATGAAATAAATAAATAAATAAATATTCAATTTATAAACTAATAGGATTTTGAAAGTTTTGTCAAATCTTGATCTCGACACATGGCACAGCTGACAAGCATAAACTGATGTGTTCTCATGTTAAAAGTGCTACCGTTTACCAGTTTCTTAAAGTGTTTTGAAGAGGATTTTTGACTCTTCTTTGACCAGAACTGCTGTTCATCTGGGATTGCTTCACCAGAATAGAGTTTCAGGCCATTTCACCCAGAATTTATGTAGCTAGTGCTGAAATGATGACGTAAGCATATTCCTGTTTGTCAATATTCAAGGGGGTTTGGTCCCCCACATAACATAACCACTTACAGATAACACACACACTTCAAGGGAAAAAGAATGCTGAAAAAACAACAACATTTAGCTTAATATTGTCATTTTATAAGAAGTACATTGGTGAATTAGTGATTACGTGTACATATGTATGTATATATATATATATATATATATATATATATATATATATAGAGATATATAGATAGATAGATAGATAGATAGATAGATAGATAGATAGATAGATAGATAGATAGATAGATAGATAGATA
>JBAMYA010042358.1:0-14512 GCA_037176975.1 Arrhamphus sclerolepis
GGGTTTTGGGGAAAGAAAAAAAAAGGGAAAACCCCAAAGAAGGCAGGGAGGGGGGGGGTGGTGGTTGTGTGTTGGGGGGTTTTTTTTTTTTTTTTTTTTTTTTTTTTTTTTTTTTTTTGCAATTTGCCCAAGACAGTTTAAGCATCATACTAAAAATAATCCTTAAAGGCACTCTATGTAGCAATACCACTTCAGAACACATGGGTGGGCAGCACATCACAAGAGCGCTGTGTCTGCTGCTGATCTAAGTTCACCTTTAATGGACTTTACAAGATGTGCCAGGCCATCCTCACTCATTCAGCACAGAATTTTCAGGGGCTCTTTTGTCATCACAGCACATTTTGGGGACCCCATGTGGTCATTAATGGTATTGCTTCATACAGTATCTTTAAAATACATGTTGTACTTTTGCCAAAATAAAACAAATGCATGATATTAACCCACTGGGAACTGAAAAACCAAAAGAAGTGCATCAAATGTCCTGTATGTTTATATTCTCTAACGGTATCATCTGAAGCTTTAGACAACTGAACAGTGGGACATTTCTGGATAGTGGCTGCAGCTCACATAGACAAGTACAAAGAATAGTGACCAACACAGTTTGTCAAGGGACTGACTGTCGGTCCGTACGTTAAAAGCAAGTGAGGACGCAGCAGACGTGTCTGAAGTTATACAAATTTAAAATTATATGCATGGTATAGTATTATTGGTATTCCTGATCATTAGGTTTTTTGTCCCTGGATACAATAATGACAATTTGAGATCAAATGTCAGAAAGACATTTAGAAACTTCAGTTTGGAACTCTTGAAATCTTTTTCCATATTTGTATAGCATGTCCTTATGCTGTGCTCTAAGCTACAAAGAGCAGTATCAGTTTATGGTATCAACATGAATTGGTATTGGTAAGCAGTATTTGTCCCAAAGTCAGTGTAAAAGCAGACAACCTGCTTTCAGATGGCAGGAACCTTTCTGTAGCTGTTAATATTAAAATATTAGTAGAAGTAATAGCATTTTGTTAGTCCCTTATTTTGGAGTAGCTTCTCCCCTAGAAAGCATCTGGGTTCTGCTGTGTGATGAGTGGTCTCGATGCCGTTGGTGAGCACCGACATACAGCAGATGAATGCGGCACCTGTCACTAGAAATATGAGTAAACATTGTTAATGTCACCCATATAAACTCTAGCTGTTAATATGAGGCTTTAAAACCTTAAATTAAACAGTGGACTCTGGGGTTATTGATCTGATTTGTGAAGGAGGAATGACAACATTTTTTTGTCAATTTAAACATTAAGAAGAATGTTAAGTGGGTAAATCTGAAACTTCATTCACTTAGATAATTCTTTAGAATTACTTATCTATTTCAAGCTGTCTAATTTGAAGAAATGACTTATGATTTAACACCGTAGAAACTTGGACCAGTGATGAATCTTGGCTCAGAAGGAGTGTCTGCATCATTTCTGTGTCACGTTTATCCCTAATGTTGTGATCTAATTAGAGTCCCATGAGTAATGTGTCTTTGCTCTGCCTCGTGCTGATGAGGTGATGTCTTCATACGAGCTGAACTCTAAGAATGAACCAAATAATTTATTCAGCTGTTGCTTCAGTGGTTTCAAGTTGATTTCAGGTGTAGAAATTCTCATATGAACATTCTTACAAACACTGTGATAGATTAAAACTTTGTCTGTCAATGTTTGTTCATAAAATCCTCCTGAAAATGATCCAGACCATCCCACTGCCATAGCTGTTGGTATAATTGTGGCGTAGAGTCCATCATACACGTGATTTGAAGCATTTACAACTGTCTATATTAGGTTAATGTTACTGCTCTTTGAGTGCTGTTAAATGATTTAATTCAGAGCACTTAGTCATAAGTGCAGGGCTGTCAAGGATTTCTTTTAGCTGTTGTTTTTAAGAACTGTGAAGAATGCAACAAAAATGTATAAATATGTCATTTATAAGTACAAATAAATTATTTTCTGGGTCTTGAATTTGATGCCATAAGCACTCTTAAAATGTAACTGGAAGAAGGTAAAGGAAAGCATAAAAGGTTGAGTATAGGTTTTTAAATGAACTTATCTCAGTTAACTCATATAATTACTCTCAGTTCCAAATGGGAAAAAAAATAATGGACATCTTAGATGGGCTCTCATTTCTATCACAATGAATAAGGTTGAGTTTAGCTGTAAGGATAACCTACTGTGATGTTGCAGACAAGATAGAAACATAATTGTAGGTGTTGTGAAGGTTAGTTGTTGCTCTGTGGGCGAGCTGTTGGCATCCAGCAGAATGCAGCTGCAGTTTAAACTATTTCCCTGTTGATCAATAACAGCTTTGATAAGATTTCCTTCCAGAAATCTTTGATCGATTTCAAAACTCAACATCTGGGGTAACCTGTCGTTGTACTAGCTGTGAAGGGAGTCTTTTGGCACACTGCTTCAAAGTGAGGCGTTGGCGGTCCATTCAGAAAGTAGGACGTGTCAGAGTGTCACGTTTAAAGCTAAATGCATCAGAATTGAAATGCCACTGCACCTCCAGTGCAGCAGAAAGCTCAGAGCCTCGCAAATCCCTCTCAAAGGCAGCTGAAGCTGTATTGATCTGCCTGCATTAGTTGCATTTACTCTTGTTGGATTATTTAGGAGTCGGATAAACCAATGATTTATTCTTATTCTGTGAAACCTCAAGAACACAGATATCATGTCAAGAACCAGAGTATCTCAACTGGCCAACGCACAACCTGGACAAATGGTACTGTCCTAATGTCTTCACATACCGTCCTGCTGAAACAAATGTTTTATTCTGTAGTTCTCTTCTCTTGTAAAATCACAACATGATTTATGTGAGCTGCATAAATCTAAGGTCAGTTTAATCCTCAAGAACAAATAAGACCTGTTAAATAAATCAGGAAATTATATATTCAATAATAGGCCATTGTTAATAATAATAGATAATGGAATGAAGAAAAAAATATATTAAAAAATCCTTGCGTCTTTGGTGAGAATTTATTTGAATGACCTTTCCATAAAAATGACAGAGGCTGTAGCGCTAACTTAATCAGATGCTGTGTATTGGAAACCATGATTTGCAATTTCTTTTTGGAGAGGGTGTAATTTGGTGTGACATATTGAAGTAGACGTCTGCATCTGAGAGGGAGTGACAAAAGAGATGGAGAGCACGAATGGAGAAAGGGAGACAAACAAAAATGAATCAGAGACAGCAGATGACAGAAAGAAAGATGGAGCGAGTGGAGAGGGCGATGCGACGCAAGACCAAACGGCAGAAGGCATTGGAATTGCGACAGCAGCGTGTGATGACGTCAGAAGTAGGTCTTATCTGTAGGCCTGCCTTCATCCTCCCTCTCTCACGCAGCACTACTCTGAATGCTCATCTCTCTTTTTCATAGCCCCGTTGGTTTTCTCTCAGCTTGTTGCTTAGCAACCAGATTCTTACATCTAGTGACCTGCCTGTGACTCACCTGGTTCATCGTCCTGCAGCAAACATGTCATAAGCAGACAAACGTGCACTAAAGCACAATTGCACGGGGCTCGCATCGCACAAATGCACATCCATGTTCATGTATGTACTTTGTATGTCATATTCACACACAAAAACTACACACGTGTGATGAAACAGTGGAGGAGGGGCTTGATCTTCCCTGTCTGACCAGATACAGTACAGTCACTGCAGAGACAGTAGAAAATTTGAATACAAGCCAGTTTAAATGGAGTCCAGTTAAATCCCAGTCGTTATACCTGCAGCTGGATTAATGCAATACCAGTGTATAAATAGTAACTTAGCATCCCTCATTCTGAGCGAGAAACCTCCACCTGGTCCAGAGCTGAGGGAGGGTGACCTGCTGAAGGCCTTAACCCACTATTGGATCCACAGACGGGACAAAAGTTTATTGGATATACAAGTAGGAGGAGGAAATGGTGAATAAAAACTGATTTGGTGACAGTAATAACGGCATGCGTACATGGAGAACAGAAACAACAAAGTGATTAGTAATGGCACCCAATGCATCATGGGACCTTAGCCAGGATTTGATGTCTACAGCATTATATAACATCCTGCATAAATAATGTTACTAAATTTGACTGTTGATTCATTTGTGTTTTAGTGATATTACCTGATGGTTCTGTACTTAATTTATATTCCAACAACTCTCCTCCCTCTCCTCCTCTCTCCCTCTCCCTCTCCTCTGCTCTCCTCTCCTCTCCTCCTCTCTCCCTCTCCCCTCCTCTCTCTCTCTCTCTCCCTCCCTCTCCCTCTCCTCTCCTCCTCTCTCCCTCTTCCTCCCTCCTCTCCTCTCCTCTCCTCCTCTCTCTCTCTCCCTCTCTCCCTCTTCCTCCCTCCTCTCCTCTCCTCTCCCTCTCCTCTCCTCTCCTCTCCTCTCCCCCTCTCCCTCTCTCCCTCTCCTCCTCTCTCCCTCTTCCTCCCTCCTCTCCTCTCCTCTCCTCCTCTCTCCCTCTTCCTCCCTCCTCTCCTCTCCTCCTCTCTCCCTCTTCCTCTCTCCTCTCCTTCTCCTCTCCTCTCCTCTCCAGGTTATTCGCATTGGAAAGGCCAGGTGTTGACAGCAGATGAGCTTCATGTACTTTATGAGGGAATCAAACTGAACAATGTGCATCACTACGACTATGTTTTAACAGGTAGATATCCATTTTTTTATTTTCTTTATCTTGACCCACACACCTTACTCCTCTACAGTTACTACAGTATGACCCAAGCATAACTATCATTGTTGAATAATTGAGAGTTTAGGATTTGTTGAAATTATTGTATTACTATTCCAAGCAGATGCATTACTTTTAAAACTTGAAGCATGATTTTTTTTCTCTTAATCTGTTTGAGTAGCTTAAACACATTTTTTTTACATACATTTTTTGACCATCGTAGAGTACGTAGGTCAATTTCAAGAGTTTTTTTTAGTAATAGGTAGATAAGGAATGAAAATGAGGACTTTCTTTTTGTCCCTGCTTGTAATTAAGGGTATACCAGAGACACGTCCTTCTTGGAGATGGTGGTGGACATTGTTCAGGAGCTAAAGAGAGCCAATCCCAACCTGGTTTATGGTAAGTGATGCAGAGATACAGCAATCTGTGGAATGGTAAATTTGGAATTGTAAAATGACTATTTAAAAAAAGAAAGCCCACTAGATGAACATACTATTTAGAGTAATTAACTTCTTGTAGTAGCAGAATTTAGAATAACCAGTTCATACTCTGAGTAGATGTGAGTTAGTAGCCAGGAGAGGTTGTGTGCCATGTGTCACCAGTCAGCTTCACTCAGTTCAAGACTGTTGCAGCTTTGCTCGTAAACACTGTAGTAGCAGATGAAGTGAAGACCTACTACCACTGCTGAAAATAGCAAACAACCACCGGGGGATGTGGATGTGTGTTTTGTTTTGTTTTTTTTCCCTCCACATGTCCTTGTGGCCAAAGCATTTCACTGAACCAGGGCTGCCAAACCCTATATGATCCCGGGCTACATCATCACCATGGTTACCGTTAAAGGGGTGGTCATGCTTTACTTTCTCAACCAGTCGTGTTGTCAGATTTTCAGTTATTTCCTGGACTCAATCGTAAAAAAAATATAAAATCTCAAATTTCATCACAAGACTGGTGCTTTTACGTTAACATGATGATGAGCACTTGACAATTTGAATTTCCCTTTGGGGATTAAAAGTTCTATCTATCTATCTCTCTCTATCTCTCACATTTTTTTCTCTTACAATCACAAGTTTAAAAAAAAGAAATTATAAAAATGATAAAATTACAAGCACAAAATTCAAAATTTTTTATACAATTTCAACTTTTTGTCCTAAAATCAGTTCATTTGACAAAAAACACAAGTTTTGACAGAAATGAGGAACTTTTATTTCCCAGATCATGACTTTTTGACATCAACCAGCTGCTCTCCACCTCAGTTATTCCACTTTTTGATGTCAGTACTGAATCAAACGTTTCCTTAGAAATGTTCTAGTTATAAGTTTATGATTGCCTTTGCTCTCGCTCTCCTAGGTCAGATAAAATGAAGTGGTGGGCCGGATTTAGCCCATCTTGAGTTTTACACATGCTCTAAACATTTCTATGCTGCTATTTGTTTAACTGTTAATTTCATAATGTAGAGATTTATTAGACTTGACTGACTGGATGAGAGTCTTTGAGGCAAGAAAATGTATTGGAAGTTTATATCTTTGCTTTTTTCATTTCAGGCTTCATGTTGCGTGGTAGCTCTTTCTAATCTTATTTCCAGCAGGCAGCCGTTTTCTGTGCCATTAGAGGTGTATTAGATGATCTGCAGTGTAGCTCCCCCCTCTGGACAAACATTTTTATATTCACTAGAATAGAGAATCAAATTATCTGTCTCCCTCTGACAGCACTGTCCTGTAAGGTTTAATAGACATACAGGCTCTACAACTGGTCATTAGTTCCTCTCTTTCGAGACTTTTAAAATTAGTGATTGAGGCATTTCTGCTGGTCTGCTGGGCACAGTCTTCATACTGACTGACAGATCTCCAAATCCAGTTTCATGCCTCTCATCACTGCCGTGTTTATGTAATGTGGAGGATTCTCAAGGGTTCGATGTTTTCTGACTGACTGCTTGTTTGTCTTTTCAGTATGTGACCCCGTCCTTGGTGATCATGGATCAATGGTGAGATAATCACTGTGTAACTGTGCACCCACATCTACTGCAGCTGAATTTATTTTAGTGTCGTGTTTTGTAACAATCCCGCCTTTGCTTTTAATGCGTGTGGGAGGCAGTTCAGTGTTCTTATCTCAATACTCTGTAGATGTATGTGTGCACTTTTACGCTGCTGTTTGGGGGTGTGATAGCAGGCTCATTTCTAAGACAGATGGATTATTATGATCTGACAGAATTCCATTTGCACAGTGACTCACTCTGTATGTCTGTGCTGTGTATGCATCACATTTTAAAGAGATTAAGATAATTTTCTGTCATTTAGTGATCATAGCTTGAACTATGAAATCAAAAATCACATAAAATAAATGGGAGCTACCCGAGTACTGTGTAACAGGATGTGTACAGAGGCAGATAACGCAGTCTTCCAGGGCTTTGCAGACCTGTGCCATCCTGCAGTTTAACTTCCTCCATTTATTCTAGACAAAGTTGACAGAATCGCCACACATGTCGCTGTCAGTCAGTTTTGATCTTTTCCCAGCTGAAATGACAGGAACACAGCCTGGAATTTCTTGTGAGGTTCAGCAGATCAACATTCCTCCCTGTTTCGTCCTTACTCTTGCTTTAAATCAGTACTTTTCTAATCAGTGGGAGTTTTGTATTGTTGCATTGAAAACCAGAAGTCTTTGTTTCTTCCAAAAGCCCCAAATGCAGCAGTAATGACTGGTTTCGACTGGTGCTGCCACCTAGTGGATACAGTTTTCGGTACTCGGGTAGCTCCTACAGTGACTTCTGTTGTGACTGTAGAGTGTGTCTTTTTCTACAGTACGTTCCTCAGAATCTTTATCCAGTCTACAAGAACAAGGTGGTTCCTGTTGCTGACATTATAACTCCGAACCAGTTTGAGGCTGAGTGAGTCTTTTACTTGTTTTACTTGGATCGCTTTTTCTGATTTGCAAATATTGATTTAGTTACTTTTGGTCTGAAACAAGACTCATTAATACTATCAACACACCGTGATGTGTCTGTGTGAGAAGCAGAAACCTTCCTTATGTAATAATCACTCTTGTTGTTACCTCATACATGTACAGAGCAAATCTCCCTTGACTTGCATGTTAAAAGTGCCAAACTTGCAGCAGATTTAAACATATTTACAGCCTGATACAAAAATATTTTTTTAATTTGTGGCTGCATATTACATCCATGACAACTGTACAGATGGGTGAATTTTTTTTGGTACTGCGTCAGATAAATTTGTGTTAAGCAGTAAAGCTGACCAATCAGATGCCTGGATGCCATTTGACATGCTTGACTGACGGCTAGCTATTTGCTTTGACAGCTTGTCCGCCTCCTTGTGACAGCGTGATGCAGTTTGAGGAAAACTGGTCTCTTTGTATAAATCTATGGGTCACATGACCGACTGTATTGAAATAGTCCAGTATTGACAGTCAGTGGTTGTGGCGTCTGTGCCATACTATGTATAATGACCTACATTTCTCCTGCATTTAATCATTCAAGTATTGTCAGTTTTCATGCTTTTAACCACAGTGGGTCGAGAGTTAAATCTAGTATCTGATATCATGTCTCTGGTAGAAATGATGAAAATGATTTATTGTTTGGATCCAGATTCATAGGCCTCCATCTGATGATGTTTTTGGATACAACATTGTCCAACATGATTTTCCCAAAACGCTGCATTGCCTAAAAAGTAAATAAAAGACCCAAAATGAGCAAATCCTTTTGACTCCCTTGGTAAAAGCACAATAATAGAACACATATTTAATGTTTAAATTATGTGTTTTAGTCCAAATTAAAAACCTGTGGTGATTAGATCAAAAATCTCAGATTATTTGGTGAAAAGTGCTTATTATTGATCATTTGTTTGCTTGTGCTTTAGATTATTGACGGGAAAAAACATCAGCACAGAGAAAGACGCTGTGGAGGTAACAGCAAGTCCTCTCTTGCACAATGTCTTTGCTTATTGAATAAATGGCTTCCTCAGACTGTTTACTCTCTGTGTATCTATTTCTGTCCTCCTGCAGGTGATGGACCTTCTTCACGCTATGGGCCCAGACACAGTGGTCATTACCTCCTCTGATCTTCCCCCCAGACTGGGAGACCGCTTCCTGGTGTCACTGGGCAGCCAGCGTCATGGTAGGTGGAGCAGTGATATGTGAATGTTTCTGACTGTGTAAAAAAAAAAAAAAGTTATTTTATGTCTCTGCTGTGCTGCTCAGTTCGTCCAGACGGGAGCAGGACAACACAGAGAGTTCGAATAGAAGTTCCCAAAGTGGATGCCGTCTTCGTAGGAACCGGAGACCTGTTTGCTGCTATGCTGCTGGCGTGGACGCATCATTACCCGAATGACCTGAAGGTGCACATTGCAAGGAAACAATTAAAAGTAAAAACATGAAGCGTCACAGAGCAGAAAAATCATATTTTTCTCTTCTGTGTCTCTCAGACGGCTTGTGAGAAGACTTTTTCAGTGATGCACCATGTCATCCAGAGGACCATATCTTATGCTCATGGTAAGAAAAACATAACTTCTAACCCTAACACAGCTCAAACATGTAAGTTATACATTGTTTGTATCTCATTTACCAAAAAAACCAAAAAAAACATCTTTCATTATTGCGTAAAGCATAAATCTTTTTTTTCTTTTTAAGTTTCTTGTTGGAGGAAAACTGCAACATCTGCAGGACTGTTTAGATGGTTTTCCATCAGAGGAATGGTCTGCCGAAGTGTCTTCACATTAAAAAGGTTGCATAATCAGTTTGTTTTTATTTTTGTCCACACCCCACCCCCTGTCCACCCCCCGTCCACCCCCCCAGAGTTGGCAGGTCCTGGTCGGAGGCCGAGTCCGCCCCAGCTGGAGCTGAGGATGGTGCAAAGTAAAGCAGACATAGAAGATCCTGCTATAGTAGCCGAGGCCACAGTCATATCCTAACATTTCCGGCCCATTAGACTCATACTAACCTCGTTCCCTTCACCCATAAATCTCAGCAACTCGGCAAATCTCTCATCACTGTAAATCTTGACTGCCATCATCTAACTTCAATGCCATCCAGATTCCGTAAACACCTGAGTATTGTAACCCCTTTATCCTTTTATTCTTAGTCCTTTAGCCCTGTAAGTCCTCAGTGTCCTGACCCCTTAAATCAAACCCTCTTTCCCCTGAGCCCGTTTTGGAACCAGAGCCACGGATAGACCAGCAGTTTGGTCTGGTTGGACTGTGTCTTTTCAAACAATGCTGCTTTTTAGAAAGCTGCAGGGTTTCACTGATAATCCTCTATTTTCAATGCACTTAGCACCTGAAGTTTCAATGCACCTGAAGTCGACTCCACAAGCACAA
This sequence comes from Arrhamphus sclerolepis, assembly GCA_037176975.1. Lineage (NCBI taxonomy): Eukaryota > Metazoa > Chordata > Actinopteri > Beloniformes > Hemiramphidae > Arrhamphus > Arrhamphus sclerolepis. The sequence goes on from JBAMYA010042358.1 coordinate 9,992, forward strand.
GGCATAAAATGCCACACATTCAGGCAAATCTTCTCTAGTTTCACCTCTGTAGGACTTCTGGAAGTGTGTTGCTGCCATTGTTAGCACATGCTGCAGGAGAACACATCACAAAATCAAAGGTCTAATGTAGCACTCAAAAATAAAACATCTGTGCAAATTTAATGTTCTGATTGAAAACTTCTCTTATGCCCGACAGCGTTGCACTCTAACTCTAACATTAACGCTTCTGTCTACAGCGATCAAACTCTGTTTATCTATGGCTCTGCCCATCACTATTTCCACCCCCTCCCAGTCTTACAGCAGTGATGTAATGGTGACCAAGTCTAACCCCTAAGACCCCTTAAAAACGTTACAAAGAAAAAAAAAAGCGCACAATGTATAGTTGATGTATAGATGTTGTACTATAACTGTATTGGATCATCTGTATGATATCTTCGATCTGATCTGTCTGTTGGACCATTGTGTTGCTACTGTACTACAGACCACATGCACTTCAATATCACTCAAAGCAGAGACGTCTGGGCCGGTTCTGGCACTCTCGAAAGCATCATTTAGTCACTGCTTGTTTAAAAAAAAAGTTGTCTAAAAATCGTAGCGCTTAGTTGAACTTCTCTCGTCATAACACAACATAAAGAAAAACGGGCAAACAAAGTTGTCTGAGATGCTCCTGAGAGGTCGATCGGCCACCTCGATGCCAGAACCAGTCCACCCTGGCCCAGAACCCTGCATCTGCAAGTCTTGCCACTGGATTCATTGCAGGCCTTGAGAAGTTATAAATGTTTCCACACAGTAAACATTTCTTTTTTTCCCTCCTAAATGTGTTTAGTTTACTTCACGCTCCACTGTGGTAGAACAAACAACAATGATGTCATGAGCTGAGATGATATTTTTCAGTTATCATTATTGATCAAATTAGTGTTGATCTCATAAATAGAAGTGTTATGTTGTTGTTATGTCACTGTTCAGTGATATGACAACACAAGCAGCAGATCTCTTATGTACTTTATTATGTAAACTAGTACCTGTTTTAAATTACCGTAATGTTAAATCCGACTCTACTCTCCAGGAGTCTCTCGGGATGACTGAACTTCTGCTCCTATCTCTGAAGGAGAGTCCAGAAACCCTATGGAGGAAACTCATTTCTCTGTCATGAATATAAGAAATAAGAATGAGCCCCTGATTCATATGTAGCTGTTATGACGAGACGTGATGACTGTAAACACTGAGGCAACGACAGAAATCTTTTTTGAAGTTGTTGACTTGCGATGCCACATCTGATTCACAGTTGATTTCAAGGAAATTGTTGAGGTGTGGCAGAATTAATCTGTTTATTTGTAAATGGAATTGTTGAATTGTTTTTTCTTTACTAACAGTGGAGTGTGATGGCAAACAGAAAAGAGAAGATAGTTTCAAACCAATGACGCTGAAAGAAGTTGGCATGTGCCTTAGCCCACCGCTCTACGAGGGCACCACAGAGAGAGATTCTTAACAACTTTAAGTCATCTGCCCAAATCTTCACCATATATTATTTATTTATTTGTTTTTACTTTAATGCTCAGCAACATGTAGCCTGGTCCTCACCAGACTCTTCCTCTTCATTTCATTCATTGAAAAATGTTTACTTCCTGGTGGGCGGGCATTTTTCTGAAGCTTAAAATGATTGGTCTACCCATAAATCAATCACTAACGTTTATCGATGGCGTATGTCACGCGCTAGCGCAGCCGTCTCATACTTCTGCTGTAAACACAGTCCTCCATACGAGAGAATATTCAGTTCAGGGCTATTACATCATTTCCTTTCAAAAAATTAACTAAACACTCATCTTGTTGTGGCTTTAAGTTGCTGATTCCAGCGATCTTCTCCAGGACAGAGCGAGTGTCCACCCATATACTGTATACATGTCTGCTGCCACTGTAGCTTTTATAGGAATGACTGAACTACAATTTCTAACTGATGCAGCGGCTCTCGGCCACGCCCTTCTGTTCATTGATTGGTCAGTCGTTTTTTGATCGGGAGTAAACCCAAATGAACTGACCTTTGCCAGACTATGTGGTGAAGTGAAATAAATGGAATGGAGTTACTAGTCTGGTGAGGACCAGGCTAAGCAACATGGCAGTTTGAATAGCAACGTAGAGTGTTGCTGACAGGACTGTTCTGGAAAGTGCAAACCAAGAAAAAAAAAGATTAGAAAATTAAAAAGAAAAAGTATGCTTTCAGATGCTCAGCGGGCCACCTGAGCTGGATGCAGGGTTCTGGGCAGGTCTGTGTGATTCTGTACTGCTGTTGTCTATCTATGGACTGTACTGTGACACTGCCTTAGGAACCTAACATCTTAACAGCACATTACTGCTCCCTGATGGACAAACGGAGGGGGGAGGGAAGGAAACATGAGATGTCTTAAATATAGGTATTTTTTGATGACAAATTTCTGTTTTCTATTTTACCTGAGATGAGGAAGATCGCAGAGAAACTAACACTACAGAGGCCCTGTAAGAGAAAAGAAATACAGATTCTGCTGATCCATTTACTAAGTCTCATCTAGATTGTTTTATTGTTTTTCCTTTGAATTTTATGACTTGAGAATTGATATTTTAAAAAATGAAGAAAGGGGGAAAGAATCTTTTAAAAAAAACATGCCTTAGATAATTTTGTGGGTGTAATATTCATTTCAACCAGAAGAGGGCAGAATATGCACAACTAACACCAATGTTCTAAACGACATACAAAGCCCTTTACAATTATGATGCTTATGAATATAATGATAAAAGAATACATTTTATATTTACTTATATTTTTATATTTCTCAAGTGTATTTTAGTTTGAGAGAAACAAACCGGGACATAGTTCACAGATGTTTAGTGGGACATTTGAAGATTAGTGGAAAAACACTAATCAAGAAATTCTAGTTTCATCTGGGATGAAAATAAAAAGTGTTTTTGGTTGGTTCTTTTTTTTTTAAAATTGAAAATGTTTCTCTGTTTTCAAAAGAAAAATATTATCAAAGAAAAAGAACACCCTTCAAAGACCCAGAAAACAGATCTGAAAGATGAGAGCAAAAAGTTTATGTGGACTTAGAAAATGGATCAAGAGTTTTGGGTTTTTTTCTCCCATGTCTTCTGGCCTTATGTTTATCTTTTAGCTTTCATAAAATAATATTTTTAATTTGTGTAAATTTTTTATTTATTATTTTTTTCTTTTTTTTGATGTAGTGAAAATAACCAACTAATTATTTTTGTTTAAAAAATTACATATATATGAATGAAATTTAGTTCCAAACCAAAAACCAAATTTTGAACCACATGAAATCTAGAAAACTGAAAATATAAGAATAACTGATATCTAATTGAGAACTATACATTAGTCTTTTGCTCCTCTAGTGTGTCGAATCAGATGCTTAAAGATCTGATCTGAGTGCAGCTCTTGGACTTGTTGGGGGGGAAAATCCATCTCATTTTAAAACTGTAATAGTTGATGTTGATTTTTGTACAAGTACAGTAATATTGTGCCACTGATTGTCATATCAGAAACAAACTGCAGCGTGCGTGTTTGGCCAACCATCTGTAGCTCTGCTATCACCAACGTGTGCACTCTCCTCTTCTTCCTCTGCTGATATCTTGGGTCAAATGTGTCTTACCTGTTGTCTGTGTGTGGGAGAGTGTTTGTTTGTTGGTGTGTGCGTCACTTAAGTCTTTTAAGGTCACAGGGTTTTGTGTGTATGTGTGTGCATGTGATTGTTGAAAATCCTTGAAAAGGAAGCAAATACAAGTGATCTGTGACTGAAGGATAAAAAAAACAGAAAAACAAGATTGAGAGTTTGTCAGGAGGGGAGGGGAGGTGTGTCATTGCACAGCTAAATGTTCCCTTCCCTCACCTTGCCGCTTCCTCCTCGTCTACTCATCCATGTCCAAGCGTGTCGCCCTCTAACGATTTCTTTCCACCTGCGGTGCCAGTCGTTTGTGCCTGTGTCTCCTTGTTTCTAGACCTCATCCTCGATGTGCGTTTGTGCTAGAAGTGCTTCCTCCCACCTCTGTCACTGGTAGATTTTCACCGACGTCCTCGTATGCTTCGTGTTTTCACGCTGCTCTCATTTCCTCTTGCTTCCTGTCTCTTCAGTGATGCAGCTAATTTTGCTTCAGTTGGCTCAGATTAGCTGGATTCAGTTTCATCAGTTTTTCTTTTTCTTTATTGGTCATATGGCTGCAACTTCAGTAACTACCAGCTCCTAAAACATCAGAAGCTGCACATGACCTTTAACATATCTTAAGTTTGTTTTCAAGACACCAGAACATCTGCATCTGGATCAAATGGAGCACTTATAGCGTTGTGTTTTTATGTTTGTTTGTTTTTTTGGCTGCAGACTGTGCGAGGAGAGCGATTGTGGTTCTTAACAGGAAAAAAAAAGAAAGTGGCATCAGGTAACCCTTACGCCTGACTGAGTTCCAGTAGACTTGTAGTCAAGACCGCCTAAACTGAGACCAAGACACTACCAAGACCAGAGAGTATCAAGACCAAGACAGACC
>JBAMYA010042359.1:0-14509 GCA_037176975.1 Arrhamphus sclerolepis
TGTAAGGGAGGCGAGGATGTTATGGGAAGTGGTGTGTTGTGGCTGGACCATCAGCTGAGAAAAGCTTTACTGGAATTCAGTGTGAGATTGATGTTTCAGTGTTGAAACAAGAAACATGTTGAACCATGAAAACAGAAGAGGAAGAAGACCATTCACACCAGAACCAGTACTGGCTGTAATCAGAATAAAACAGATGCATAGAGCCCCCGTAGCCTCTGGAGGGACTCAAGAGGTCGGCGATGGACTACATCTGGTTTCCTGGTCTGACTCAGTCAAGGAAGTTAAGAAAATTACAGTTTCTCTACCAGCCACTAGGGGCTGTAGTTCCTCCAGGGACCACTAGAGGCTGCAGTTCCTTCAAGGATCACCACAGGCTGCAGTTCCTCTGAGGAACACTAGAGGCTGCAGTTCCTCTATCGACCACTAGAGGCTGTGGTTCCTCTAACGACCACTAGAAGCTGCACGTACAGTGTTGTTAGGAATGAGCATTGCTAACAATAATTTCAGCACCAACAGGTAATACCATGTTTAGCTAAGTCAGAAAATAAATCTTGAAGCTGAAACACATTTAACATGGGTGAGTCATTATTCCCAGTTCAGACTTTTGAGGTAAATGGATCACACCATTATTTTCACACTGTATGATTTTTAGTTCCGATTAATGCAAGTCACATTAAACAATGGGAAACCACTAGATAATTAATTTACAGCATGTCACTGTGTGATTGAATGTACGTTGAATCATGGCTATGAGAAATAAATTCCTATTGGTTGGTTAGCTGACAGATCATAGAGGCAGCAAGAGGCCATCACATTCTGATGATCTCTGCTGATATCCGTGATAACAAAATATCCAAAATTGTAAGGTGTAAACCTTACATCAGAGTCCAATCAGCTACTTGGGTTTCTGCTGAAATCATGACAACAAAGTATGTGAAAAAGGCTTAAAACCTGCATTTTGAGCACTCTGAAATTACATTTACTTATTATTTTGTCAACTGTGTACCACTTCAAATGCAACCACATGGCATAAAATGTCGACGGTTAAAAGTCAGGGAATGTGGCGTTAAAAACTTGTGAATCATGTTTTATTTCACCTAAAAATGGAAAAAAAAAAACAAAGACCTTAAAAGTAAGAAGTGAAGCTGCTGCGCATGTCTGTGAAAACCGCGGAGGCGGGGCTCCGGTTACGTCACAGGAAAAAGCTACACGCGTGTCTGTGTGTCCGGATCATTCTTATATACAGTCATTGTTCAAGATAGTTCCACGGTGAGTTTTTATGTTTTTGCTTCATCTGACAGATTCCGCTGAACCCAGCTAGTTTCTGAGCTGGATCTCCAGCAGAAATATGCGGATTTAAACTTTTCTCTTCTCCGTTTCCAGCACTCTCGTGCGCAAGTAACTGTTATTGGTCCCCAACAGTCTGTCACGCGCCAACCTTGAATTCGGCTTAATTCAGATCGATAAGACTACCCTTCTTCAGACTTCTGTTTTTGTCTCGACCATATCCGTGGACACGTGACCTACATGTAAAACACGCCAGCCGCGTGCGTGGTTGATGTGCACGTGTCCTGCATCAGCCTGGTCCTGGGTCAGAAACCTAATTGGTTTGTTCTGATCTGAGAGAGTGACTGATGTTAACACCTGTCACCTGTGTGTGCAGCTGTATGATGACGTCAATAGCAAGCGAGCAGCTTTCTCTGAACATCTGCAGCACTTTGTCATCATCATCATCATCATCATCCAGCAAAAGGAAACGTCTGATGACTCAGGAGAGATGGATATTGGTGAGTGGATATAATAAAATATACACATTTAAATCAAATCAAACTTTATTTATGAAGCACTTTTCATGCTCCAAGGCAACACAAAGTGCTTTACATAATAAAAACAATGTGTATATATATTGTAAAAAAGAAAATACAGTAATAATAATAAAAACACAAAAGCTGTCACACACCAACAATATACCAATTAGAAACATAAAGAAAGCAGCCTCCCCACCCCGCACACACACACACACACAGTTCTACACAAACATAAACTTCCTCTTTTCTGTCTCTTAAATCTGTAGTTAAGTGTAGGTATAAAAATACACTACAAATTAACTAAAGATAAATAAATGAATAAATAAATATCTGACTTGGCACTGCTGCGAGATGATATGTGGGGGATCTGTTCAGCATTATGAAGTTAATTCTATGACACAGGTGTTAGTAAATCAGTTTGTATATTAAATCAGTGTTCCCAATTTAAATTAATGGTAATGCAATTAATCTGTTCACCCTGGGCTCTCCGAGTGCTTTTCTAGTTTCTGGATGTTTCTTTTCAATGAACTCTGTAAGTCTGGATAAAAATCTGTACAAATGCGAGCACAAAGCACAAGAGATGCTTCCTTTGTCAGGAAACAAAGTAAAGTGAACAAGTGAGATGTGGGATGTTGGCCGGATTCACTCGCCATGATAACTAGCAGTGGTGTGCTTGAAGCTTCATAATTTGTAACTCAAGTTTCTGTTCACAAGTCAAAGCAAAAAATCCATGGAATGACAGCTTGTAACTCAAAAAAAACTTGTATGTTGGTATGCTCGTCACTCAAGGTACTACTGTACACGTATATACACATATATGAACAAACACACACACTCACATATATATCTATAAATACACTCAAGCTCCAAAATCATCCATACCCCTGAAAAATACAAGGAATTTATTATGTCTCTCATTTACAGATTATTTTATTTCAGATTCCATACAAATAGGACACACAAGAAAGTCTGAAGCCATGACTAATTCATTTTAGATAAAAAGTGTTAAGAAACATCTTTAACAGGGTGAAAACAAAAAATCTGAGTGTCCAAAATATTCATACCCTGTCTCAATAATCAATTGCAAACTTCTTTATTTCTCGTCACAGCCTCCAAACGATTTTTGTAATTGTGAACAAGTTTCTTGCAAGTTTCTGCATGGAGTTTGGACCAGTCCTCCTTTGAAAAAGTTTCTCGATCCTTGAGGTTGGAGGGTTTCTGTGCTGTTAACCGTTTCTTGAGTTCCTTCCAGGTTCTCAATGCAGTCTAAATCAGGACTCTGACTTAGCCACTCCATAACATTAATATCATTGTCCTGGAACCATTTCTGGACCACCTTGGCCATATGCTTTGGATCATTGTCCTGCTGAAAGGTCCAGTGCTCCCCCAGGTCGTGGTTCTCTGCTGACAGCCTCAAGTTTTCTTCCAGGATCTTGATGTTCTGCTCATCCTCATGACGCCTTCCACTTTAACCAAGTTTCCAGGCCCATTTGCTGAGAAGCAGCCCCATACCATGATGCTGCCACCTCCACATTTCACAGAAGGGACCATGTTCTTTGGCCTTGTAGGCTTCGTCCTTCTTTCGCCAGATGAAAGCCACATCTTTGTGCCCAAAAGGCTCTATTTTTGTTCCATCTGACCACAGTTGACCAGAAGCTTTCATCTTTCTCTAGGTTCTTCTTTGCAAAGGTCAGATGAGCGTTTACAAACTTTGGTTGAAGCAGGGGGATCCTTCTTGGTCAACGTTAGTAGAGACCATTTTTGGTACAGAACCTGTTATAGTGTCTGCCTAAATATAGTCACTCAGTTCCTTCAGAACAGCCTTGGTAGTCATCCTTGGATTGTTTTCTACATCTTCCTTGATCTTTTTGGCTAGCCGAGGTGACACTAGTGACTTCCGACCGCGTCCCTGGTACTTCTTGAAGGTTGACTTCTTGCACTGTTGACTCAAATTCTTTTTGTATCCTTTTCCTTTCTTTTTGGTTTTTACAATGTGTGCTCTAAAGTCCTCACTGAGTTTGTTGGTCTTTGCCATGGCAAGTTTTATGTTGACTTGAAAATCACTAAAATGTCACAAAAAAAAAGTTGACTTTATTGTCAGGAAACTGGTCAAAGACACTCAGAACCTTTTGAAAATACTAATAAACACTTTTGAGAGAATTAAATACTTAAAGAGAATGGTTTGTTTGAACATATCTGTGTGTGTGTAAGTTTAAATAAACACCTTTAACAGTGTTGCTTCACTTAAATGAATTGATCATGGTTCTAGACTTTCTTGCATGTCCTATTTGTATTGTATTTTTGGGCGTGTGTGTGTGTGTGTGTGTGTGTGTGTGTGTGTGTGTATATATACACACACACACATACTTGTTTTGTTTGTTTCTTCACAACTTTGATGTTTTGGATTTTCCAGAAGAAGCAGAAAGCAGAGAAGAAGAGGAGATTGATGAGCTCAGAGAAGGAGACAGCTTCCTTCCAAGAGAAGAGACTTCCAGAAGCAGCAGCAGCACCAGCTGTTGGGCTGCAGGTGGACCCAACTGCTCAGCAAACATCTGGATTCACTGCTGACAAACAAACCTCCAGACAGGTGCTGCAGCAGGCTCCGCCCCTGAAACTGACAAAGCAGAAACCACAGAAGAAGAAGAAGATGGAGGAGAAGAACGACGTGAAGAAGAAGGGAGAGAGGAGAGAGGAAACAAGGGAGAAGGATGTAGGGAAAGAGACGAGCCACAGTAACATCAAGACCTCTTCTCTGTTCAAACACAACCCTGATATCCCAAAATTCCACAGGTGATTGGCAGCATCATTGATTAATCTGATCACAGACTTTAGTCATTGATTAGTCTTATCAAACACTTCAATAACATGTCTCCTTCTATTCTTCCTGCCCTTTTCTCCTCCTTCTCTTGTTCTGTCTTCTCTCTCTTTCTTCCTCATCTATCGAACAATCTTTCAATTCATCCTTCCTTATTTCCTTTCATCTTTCCTTCCTTATTTCCTTCTTTGATTATTTCAGACCAGTAGTTTCTCAGTTAAAGGAGAAGATTTTTACATCTGACTTGTTCTCAGAACTTGACCTTCACCCCCACCTGGTAAAACACACACGCATACATGTTCATCCATGTGTACATGTGATGACATTTTTTGCTGTTTTTTTGTTTTTTTTTACTGATATCATCTTAGATCTTTTTTAAATTCTTGTGTTAATAAATGTTGTTTATGTTAACCTGAGGGTTTTTCTTAGCATCAGTCACCTTCAACCTTCTCAGATGAGAACCAGCAGACTTTTACAAGCTGTGGAACTTACGAGAACATAACCTACACAAAGAAAGCCTGCTTTGTGTCATTGTCTCTGCTCTCATTGTCAGTTATGGCTTGTTGTCTCTAAACAGAAACCTGATGTAACGATTGACTCTTTCTGTCCATCAGGTGGTGACACTGAACAAAATCCTGAATGTTTCCACACTGACCAGGTCAGTTTAGTTGCACACACACTCTTCAGCCTCAGTGCTCACTGAGTTTTTAACCTCCTGACAGCAGGAAGTTGAATTCAAACAGTGCTGATTAGCAGATTTATGTTCCCACAATGTCAGTAAAACATTCATCACCCACTACTGAGAACATTTAAAACTGAATAATTGGATGTTGTGGGGACATTTTCGTCAGCAACAGTCTGTTTAAAGTTTGTGTGTTTGTTCAGCGTACAGAAAGAGACCATCCCAGCTCTTCTGTTGGGGCGAGATGCTGTGGTTCGATCTCAGACGGGATCAGGTGAGACACATCAACACATTTGACTCCTCTGACAGTGGAGGTGCTTAATCTGACAGTATTGAGGCTCTTATTCTGACGGTATCTTCCTCATCATCAAATAGAGTTGGGGCTTTTATTGTGACACTTGACGCTCTTAGGGGCTCGGGCCCCCAGTGGCCATTTGTCGCTGTCGTTTGTCGCTCGCTCCGTGTGTCGAGCCGCTTATTCTGACAGCATTGAGGCTCTTATTCTGGCAGGATCTCAGTGATTTGAAGTTACAGAAGAAAAAAAAGTTTTCGCAGACTGTGGCGACAAATGAAAACAGAGCAGTCAGTGACGGGGGTTTTGTCTGCAGGTAAGACCCTGTCCTATGCTGTCCCAGTGGTTCAGAACCTTCAGTCCATCCAGCCAAAGGTCAGCAGGTCCGACGGTCCTCTGGCTCTCATCATCGTCCCCACCAGAGAGGTTTGGTCTCCTAGAAAGGTTTAACTTCTTTAAATTTGGTTTGTAGCTTCAGCTGATGATCTCCTCCTGTCCTTCAGCTTGCTCAGCAGACTTTCCAGACCTTCCAGAAGCTCCTGAAGGTAATGACTTCATATCTTTTACCGGTCCAGAACCACCATTTACAGATGCTTCTGACTCATACAATGTTCTGTTTGAGACAGGGTTTTGCTTCAAACATTCACTCATGTATGTGTTAATATTAAACTGTCTCAATATAAAAAAAATACACTTCTTTTTTGAATTAATTAAATTGAAAAAATAATTAATTTTAATTCATTAAACTGTATTAATTGCATTCATAAATATTGTTAATATTTTAAAAAATTAATACATAAATTGAATAAATTACAATCGGTGAACTCAAAACGTTGTTTTAAAAATACATTTATTCTCCATTGAAATAATTTAATGAATAAAAACTAACCCTAACAAATTAAGAAATAAAATGTTACACAATAATATAAAAACTAAATAAATAAAATGGTTAGGTTTTACCTAATAGTTAGGTTTTAACTATCGGACCAGCAGTAATGAACATGAAGAGTTAAAAGTAGCTTCTCTGACTGAACAATGACTCGTAAGTTACTGACGACTCATCTAACAGAGAGCTGTTGAGTTCCCTCGCGGGGGGCGGCTCCAGTTGGTTCCCTTATGGAGAACAGCTAGAGGTCTTCAAACGTGGTTTTGTGTCTCTGCAGCCATTCACCTGGATCGTTCCAGGTGTGCTGATGGGAGGAGAGAAGAGGAAAGCAGAGAAGGCCAGGTAGTATTCACTGTTAACTTCTGAAAAAGTGTTGTTTATTCATTAAAAATAGAATGGGTTTGATGGTGTTGACCAGCAGAACTGTTCACATCAGAGACCTACTGACCACTTGAACAAAAATCAATAAACATGACTATTACATGTGAAGCTGTTAGTCTCCTCAGCTACATCCCTGAGCCTCCAGGTCTCTGAACAAACAATAAAACATGACAACAGTCGGGAAAAGCAGACAACAGCCTGAAGAGTTTCCAGGAGAAGCCGTAGACTGACACACAAACCTCACCACTGTCAGGCACAGTGGTAGAGGGGTCATGGATAGCGACTCGGACACTCGCATGTCCTTGAGTGGACCAGGACCTCCTCTGAAGACCGGAGTCTGGGTCATGTGACAGGAAATGATCTTCATCAGAGTTCTGTTTCAGAAAGAAGCTCAGAGAAACTGAGTTTTTGGACTTTTTTTGTTGTTTTCTTCCCCTGGTGTAACTATGGTGGCCTGCGGTGGTTTACATAACCGATTTATGCTTTGGGTCAAAATTCAAGAGATTTGTCAACATTTTACGTTTATGTGAACAATAAGAAGAAAAAAAAGATGCGCTATGAAAAACTACACCAGTTTACTACAAGGCTAGTGTTCTGTTTACTGTTACCATGACAGCAAGAACATGTGTTCTTCAAGTGACAATTTTATTTCATTTTGTTGTTCGCCCCACACCATGATTACATTTAGAGTCTCATCTCGGATTAAAGTCTTTTAAATATATATTAAATTAAAATTAAATGATATTAAATTAAAACAGACTTTTCTTATCCCCTTCTGAATGCTCTAAAAAAAACAAACACAATTTAAAAATGACTGCAGGTCCCTGGATAACACTAGACCAGGTGGTACTAGTCCAGTGTGAGTCTGAACATAACAGACCCCAGAATGACTGAAAATAAAGGAATCAAGATTCTGAAAGTCCTGAGCCGGACCTGGACCTTTAGAGACGTGGAGACATGAATGTCCACAAACCTGAATGAAGCAATGTTTGAGAGGAGAATGGATCAGAACTCCTCTAGAACCATGACAACCAGTACTGAGAGTTCCTGCTGGAGGATCTAAAAGTTCAGTCACCATATGTGAAAAAAAGTAAAGGGTGTACTTTGTTTTTAACGCTTCTTCCAGACTAAATGTTTTTAGAGCAGCTGCAGGAACTGACCATATCTGAGGAGGCTCTCAAACGTCTTTACAGGATCCGTAAAGGAATCAACATCCTGGTCTCCACTCCTGGACGTCTCGTGGATCACATCAAACACACCCTTAGCATCGCCTTTAGTGCCGTCCGCTGGCTGATCCTGGACGAAGCTGACAGGTAACCCACACATTCATGTCTGTCATCCTCAGCACCACTATCTTCTACCTGGTCCAGTGGGAGTGCAGCTGGGCTCTGGCCAGACAAGCATCCGGTAGATGTTTACTGTGTCTTTAAAATTCTCCTGTGAAGTTCGCAGTCATGAGTTAGTGGAGTCTCACCTGCAGAACGCTGGACCTGGGTTTTGAGAAGGATCTGACCATCATCCTGAACAGCCTTAACTCTGCAGGACCGGCCCGACAGAACGTCCTGCTGTCTGCGACCCTCTCACAGGGTAAATGCACCAAATAGACTCCAGTTACTCACACTGCTGCGAGGTCTTTCATCTTTAAGTTTCACATCTTCCCATTTCTATGTTGTATCAGGCACTGTTGTTGCTAGGCCACTGTGCTGATGTTTATTTCATGGAGCGTTCCTATTGGTTAGTCAGCTGACAGAGATCGTGGAGGCAGCGACAGGCCGTCACACTCTGAGATGATCACTACTGATATCCGTCTCAACCGTCTTTGGCTGTTCATCTTTGTCAGATCTACCACCACTGTTTCTGAGCTATGATAGCACATTTTTATCATCATCGAACATCTTTAGTCTGAAGGGTTTCTGGGAGGTCATTGACTTCATGGAGAAGCAGTTGGGGCTGAAACCTTGAAGAGTTCTGTGAGGTCATAATTTCTGGAGACGAGTGTACCATACATCCAAATGTTATTTTCATTGCATTGTCAGTGTTGCTGAGACAAAGAATAATATCTTGATGAATGTATATCTGTTGCTCCCCAGATACCATCCATTTACTCCCTAAATGTCAGTAATATATTTGACCAAACAGCTGAAATCTTACTGAAAGCAGAGACGCTAGTTTAGATGCTAACTTACACCAGGGAACATCGATGACCGAACAGAGATGAGGCAGGAAAACTTGTGATAAATCACGCCATTTCACTTTCACAGTTTTCAAATGAGATATTGTTTTGAATGTAAATTCATTGACCTGCCGCATCATCACCGAAGCATCCCGCAAAAATGAAGTCATGTGACCTCTAGATGAGGATAAAGTTTTGTTGAATATCCCTGAATCACCTCCCCAGAAGAACTGCCTCACCAAATGTACAAACTTTTTTAGCCTTGCTGGAAGTTTCTATTTCCATTCAGCTCCAGTTTACTGGTCTTACTGGACATTTTCCATGTGTTTCAGGTGTGACCCAGTTGGCGGACGTCTGTTTGAAAGACCCTGTCAGTGTTCATGTTTCCAGCCCTGCCTCCTCTGACATCACCACCACACCCACCGAAACCTCAAAGAAACTGGCCAACCAATCGGAGAGCTTTGCGGTTCCAGAGGCCCTGAAGCAGTTCGTGGTGGTGGTTCCCAGTAAGATCAGACTAGTGTGCTTGGCTGCGTTCATACTGGACAAATGCAAGGTCGAGGCTGTAAACACGAACACGACACCTGTGCAGATGCATGCTAACGGCTAACTGTTAACCCTGATGGCTTCTGTTGCAGTTTTCGGACAACAACAAAGTCATCGTCTTTGTCTCCAGTTGTGAAGCTGTCGAGTTCCTCCATGCTCTCTTCGTCGCCGTTCTCTCTAGGCTCACTTTTCTGCGTCTCCATGGCAACATGAAGCAGGAGGTAACGTCCTCTCATAGCAGTGTTTCCAGCTGCTCATCTCTCTGTGGTCGTGTCTCAGCATGTTTGTTTTTTGTTTTGTTTTTTTTCCTTACAGGAGCGTTCGGAGGTCTTTCAGCAGTTTTCAGCATCTCAATCCGGAATTCTGCTGTGTACGGTTCGTAAGTTTTGCTGAACTACTACTGTAAGCTGATGTTTGACTGCTAGTGGGCTTCCTGACTACCTTGGTGGCTTCAGATGTTGTGTGGAAAAGCTGACAACGAGCTGCCTAGAAATGGAGACATTTTATTTGTCCACGAATATAAGATTGAAGCTTTTTGTGTAGCTTGGGGGTCCTCTAGTGGCTACTGGGGATCTGTGCATCTGTTTCAATCTGTTTCACTTATTTCCTTTAGTTAGTTTTCATGAAAAATAAATAAAAACTTTATATTGAACCCCATGGTCTGACCTGTTTATGATGTTTGTTTCAGGATGTGGCAGCTAGAGGTCTTGACCTCCCCCAGGTCACCTGGATTGTTCAGGTAAATGGAATCCAGAGCAGACTCCAGACTCCACCTTCTCCAGACTCCACATTCTCCACATGTCACACATGCTGTTGTCTTCACAGTACACTCCTCCCACATCTGCTGCTGAGTACGTTCACCGTGTCGGTCGGACGGCTCGTATAGGAGCACAAGGAAGCAGCCTTCTCTTCCTCATCCCTGCTGAGACCGCCTTTATCAGTGAGCTGGCCAATCACAACATCAGGTTTGTTGACTGACAGATGCCACCAATACGATTACATCCACATAGTTTCTCTGCAGAACCCTTTAGTACCATATTAAGTACGTTTGGATCACTGTTTTTAATTTTTGAACAACAATTAATTTTTTCCTTCAGTCTTTCAGAGATGAAGTTACTGGACGTTCTGTCCTGTCTGATGATGGACGACGCCTACAAGGGGCGGGGAAAGTACCACAGCAAGGTAGGTGTCCTCCATTCAGTGTTAATGGGTAATTCTGGATCAAGGATGATTTATGCTTCTGCGTATGCATTTACATGCCTGTTATTGTTTGCATCAATCTGTAATTCTACAGGGCAGTATGGTTTCTTTCTGCAGCACTGACATCATAACAGAGCAAATATGAGTTGGCACTGATAGTCGTTCATTAAAGCAAACTGATGAACTAAATGATGAAGATGTAACGACTGGTAATATGAAATAAAGAACAAATTGACCAATCACATTTGTTGTAGACTGTGTTGATGTGATGCACAGTCATGTTTTACAGGTACAGGTGAGGATTCAATGTAGCATGGGCTGCAGGTTTCACACCTACGTTCTATGTCAGAACATAATCTGTCAGTCTGGACCTAATCTATATCTATACAGTTATTTTCCCAGATCATCAAACCTGTGGGCTCAGTCGGAGTTGGGTCGGCCCACTGCCGTGGGCGCGCACAAGGCAGCACACATACATGTTGCATTTTGCTACATTTTCATCTCAAGAATACCATGGATCAATGTTTATAAACTTGTGCTAAAAAAAGAAAAAAATGTCGGAGTATGATGGCAACATTGGCCCATGGTATTCTTGTGTTCTGGACCAAGATCTGGGCAATGAGCATGAGCATCTTGCCAAACAAGCAAACGCTCTCCATGCGCCATTTGGCCAATAAAACTTTTTTATCTGGCCGACCTCATCAAAATATGTGTGTGCTGTCTGGGGCACGCCCACGGTAGTGGGCCGACCCAACTCCAACCAAGCCCACAGGTTTGATGATCTGGGAAAATAACTGAAAAGATCCACCTGTTCGATTGATGTTTATCAGATGTTATAATTAGCGGCTGATGTACTGTCTTGTGGCGGATATCGGACAGATGTGTGTGTGTGTGTGTGTGTGTGTGTGCTGTATGGGATAGTGCTGTTTGAATGGTTTAATGTGATTGGCTTATAAGCAAATCATTTCCCATATGGTGTGCGTTCTTATGATTGGCTGAAACGTGGAAGATATCTGGTTGCAGATCATTCTGTTTTTTTAAAAAAATGCATTTGTGAGTTGAGCCACATCAGGGGAGTCTCAAAATTCACACACAAATGCAGCAAAATCCACAGACCAGAAGCCATTTGTAAATCAAGTTATATTGGTGTGCGCATCACAAATACTCTTGTGAATCTTGTCCTGAGCATTTGTGACTATTGAGACTGTTCTAACTCCATGGACCCACGCTGATTGAATGTTTGCGTGAAACTTTGTGGCTATCAGAACAGATTCCGTCTCTTCAGATTCTGACACAGCACACGTGTTTGTATCAACCTTCATTTAAACATCTGTGGAGTGCAAATACTGTACTATCTTGTCAGGATAGGGTTATGAGACCTAGCGTTTGTGGTACCAGACCTCAGATCGGTCCAGATGATAACTAAACACCAACAAACATGAAAATTCAGTTTAGATGTTTGATGGTGGTTCTCCAGGGAGTGAAGAGAAAATCTCTTGAGGAAACGTCAATCGTTTGATTTCCACCAGTGTTGTTTTCTTTGTTTGTTCAGCAATGTCATGTTTCCAAATGTTCTGAGAGGTGAAGTGTTGCTTCCATCCTCCAGCAGCTCATACACATTGCAGTTTCAGAGTTTGCAGGAATCTGCAGGGCTTTAATCTGCGACCCACTATGACCCACATGACTGCAGTTTGATTTACAGTGTTAACGTGTTTTCTTTACATAGAGGTCCCAGATGTAATGGATCAGGGTTTTCAGCTCATGTATTGATGATCAGTGTGATCAGTAAGTAGAGGAATGTCTGTGTCCCATCAGAGCTCCTCCAAAGCTCTGGAGCAGGACATCCGTGAACGCGCCACCGTCCTCCAGACCCAGTTTGAGAACTTCGTTCACTCGGATGCTCAGTCACTCCAGGCTGCCAAGAAAGGTACGGTGATCCTGTGACCACAGTCAGAGTAATTGCTGTCATTTCATTGGCTGATCCTCTATCTGATGTCACAGCACTGCAGTCCTTTCTGCGGGCATATACTGCCTACCCCGCCCATCTCAAGCACGTCTTCCACATCCGTTCTCTCCACCTGGGACATGCCGCCAAGAGCTTTGGCCTCAGAGATGCACCGAGGGGCCTGAGTGCTACCACAAGCCCCAGAGGCCCCAGGACAAAGGGCAAGGACCAGATCCGTAAGCAGGCTGGGAGTCCACTGAAGAACCAGAACAAGACAATGGGAAAGAAGAGGTGAGTGAGGTTCTGTAAACCAGCTTGATCTAGATCATTCTAAACTCTGGATTGAATCCAACCTAGTTCCTCTACTGACCACTGGAGGCTGCAGTTCCTCTACCAGTTCATGTGAAGAGCAATTCTTTCAGCTCCTGAACCGCTTTCACTTCCACCAGGTTCCATCCAGGTCAGAGGGAGGCTGGACTGTTGCGTTCTGAGTTCTCCAGCGGGTTGGAGGGAGGAGACACCACCAAGAAGAAGAAGAAGAAGCTGAGTCAATCAGAAGAAGACTGAAGAGGTGAAGGTTTGAAATAAAGACGTCCAGACTGTTTCAGTTTTTACTGCAACAATTAGCAAAGATGTTAACTGACTTCAAAATTGGATTTCTTCAGGTTTTATTTTTGTTTTTGTCTTTGTAGATGGAAAAGACTGAAGAAGTGCAGACAAGCAGCAGGAACTAGGAGACCTCAGCCCTCAGCTAGTCCTGGTCTGGAGGTGGTAATCCTGAGCTGCAATTTAAGAGCTGCAAGAGCTCTAACAGCTTCATGCAGATCCAGAAGCTACTGTTCTCAGGCGCCATGTCCAGCTGCTCCAGGAACCTTCTGTGGTTCTGAGAGCTCGGCAGGAACTATAAGAACTTTCAGTTCACAAAACTGATTTTATTGGGTCTTTTTTTTTTTTTTTTTTTTTAAACTTAAGATAACATTACTGATGAAACTTATGAACTTACATTCACATGTAAATGTTTGCTCATGTACACAAAGTTTAAAGGAACCATGAATGAAAATATCTTTTTTTAACCCCAACCCACGTCTCGTCTCATAGTTTTGTTGTTTAGTGATTCGTTAGATCTGGAGGGCTTTGTGATAGCATAGACCCAGTTTCTTTATTTCCACCCAAAACTATCACTCTGTGGTCTGGCTCCACCCCCTGAGAACCAGCTGCTGTGAGTCGGGATGAACAGATGTGGACATATGCTGTTGAGCAGGGATAGACAGATGTGCTTCAGTAGGGATGAACATATATGAACAAATGTTAAGAAGGGATCAACAGATGTGGTTGAGCAGGAATAGAAAAAATGTGGACATATGTTTAAGGATGAGCAGATATGGCTGAGCAGGGATTAACAGATGTGGAAAGATGAAGTTGAAGCAATGTTAATTCATTTCAATTTATTTATATAGTGCCTATTTACAACAAGTCATCTCTAGGCACTTTAGAAACCCAGAGCATGACCCCTGAGCACATTGCAACACCATCAATGGCAAAAAACAAACAAACTCCCTCTTGGGAAGAAACCTTGAGCAGATCCCGACTCTTAGGGGGACCCTCCTGCCGAAGGCCAACCAGGTAATGAGAAAATGAGGAGAATTAGGACAGTAGGAATGAAGGACAGAGGATTTACAATATATAGATTTATATATGTATACGGGCAGCACGGTGGCTTAGTGGTTAGCACTGTTGCCTCACAGCAAGAAGGTTCCTGGTTCAAGCCTCCACAGGGGCCT
>JBAMYA010042360.1:0-14507 GCA_037176975.1 Arrhamphus sclerolepis
CTCATAGAGGGGGTGAGAGGGATTGCTCAGAATGTTTGTCAGCTTGGCCAACATCCTCCTCTCACCCACTGAGTCCACTGAGTCCAGGGGGCATCTCATGACAGAGCTGGCCCTCTTTATCAGTTTGTCCAGCCTCCTCTTGTCTCTGTCCGTGATTCCACCACACCAGCAGACCACTGCATAGAAAGTTACTGATGCAACTACAGTGTCATAAAAGGTCCTTAGGAGTGTCCTGCACACACCAAAGGACCTTGGTCTCCTCAGGAGGTTGAGACGACTCTGGCCCTTCTTGTACAGGACGTCTGTGCTGTCAGACGCATGTGTGTTTGAGAAATTTGTGCGGGTCACACTAACACTAAACTTTGATATCATGTCCGGGGTCACGAAATATCACGCTGCGGGTTGAAAATGGCCCGCGGGCTGCGAGTTTGGGATCCCTGAACTAAACCATCCTCTCTGCACTGTAAAAATGATAGCAAAGTTTTCTAGAAAAAAATTTCTGTGTATATCCTAAGAAGGATATTTGGATTTGTCTATTTTTATGCAAATTTTGGAGTGCAGTTGGGAAAAGACCAAGAAGGTAAGTTAAGTGTGTTTGGGTTTCAACAATAAGTGCACAGTATTTCACCTGCAGTACTGACTTTTATGTCTTCATTGCATGTTACTGCAGTTAGTGTAGTGAGAATTTTCCACATGTGTTAACTTTGAAGTACAGAACTTAAGTCAACCCTGATGTTTCATCATTTACATTCATAAATTTAAATGACATTTGCATATTTAAAAAACAAGAACAAAGAACCTGTGGCTGTTGTTACTGGTGAAGTGTTTGATTACTGCTCAGTCTGACGTGGAACTGTTAGACGTGAAATTTAGGAGCAGCTGATTTGACCACGCGAATGAATGACGGCTGGGTTGACCGCAGTTCTGCTTCAGACAGAAAAATGTGGCATGTGCAGGCGGCCTGTTTGTTTGAAGGGCTTGTTTTGTTATCTGCTAACTCGCTGTTAACACTAACAAACAAATCCCTCCCTCCTTTAGTAAAGTGAGTGTGCAGGCATCATCATGCGGTGTCATATTGAAGGAATTGGTTGAAATATGGTGACAGTTTTCTAGTGGGTGCTTCGCTTTCCTTCCACAGTCCAAAGACCAGTAATATAATTCTATGTTTGCAAACTAATGTTTTCCCTCAGGTGGAGTGAGGTTGTGGACGCCATCATGGGGGTCAGAGGTCCAGGAGGGTTGGCATGCAGAGGTTAGGTTGTTCAACTTGACTTTTCAGATGGGGCATGAGCAGCGGTGTCCAATGCAGGACACGCAACCCTTGAGGACTGGGACACCTGCGAAGCACAGTATCTACTGGGAAAATATTTATATATATTATTTATTATTTGATATTTGGGCAAATTGTTCTCTACCCTATGTGTGTGTGTGCGTGTGTGTGTGTGTCTGTGGGGGTAGCTCCATGCACTGCACTATACGTCTGTCATCTGTAAAGCTATTGTTGCTTTTCATCTTTAAGTTTTCCATAAAAATATTTCCAAAAAGTTATTGTCTTCTTTCCAAAGAACCATTAATTTTCTCCAACACCAATACCTGTGGTGAACTGGGAAAAATCCTGTTTAAATATATTGCTCCTTCTCTTCCTTTGGAATCAGCTGAATTTTAAGGAGTCAGATGAAATGAATTCAAATTTTAAGCATATTTGGCAACAGATATGCCTGGTTGTAAAGTTTATGATTAATCAGTCTTCCCTCATTTTGGCTTTTGATGACTGTGCAGATTAAATAATCCAAGACTTTTGGTTTCTTGAGCTTTTGATTTAAATTATGCTGTTTAATTAAGATACTTACTGGTTATATTTGTTTCATCTCGTGTATTTTTAATGTTTATTATTTCTGCTTGAGTGAGCTGCTGCCAGTCTTAACCAGAACATTGTTTGTTTCCTGGTTAAATAAGGGTAAACTAACAAGGAATAAAATGCTGGTAGCATTTAACCCAAAGCTTCCAGTCCTCTCTCTACTCATTCCAGCCAGCAGGATAGGCCTCTTCTGAAGACTGCTGAGTGATGATGACTTTCTCTGTTCCTGCCAGTTGTGTTAACTGTGTCCTCTCTATGCCTCAGGTCCTCTGCCGTTGCCATTGTTGCCTGGCCGGAAGCTCTGCCTGCCTGGAAATTTCAAGTCCTTCCATGACCAGGGATGATGCCGGTTTAACTGTTAATCCACTGCTGTCTTGGATCGCTAGCCTGTTTCATTCACTGCGATAAAACACATAAATTCTTTTAAAATCATTCCCTCCCTCTTTGCTACCTATTTTAAAGCAACACAATGGACAGCATATTTTAGTGTAGTTCAACTTCTAGAGATCGACCGATATTGTTTTTTTTATAACCGATACCGATGTTTAGATGTCAGTGTCATTCGATCGCCGATATATGCTGCCGATTTTTAGGGATGATACCTTGATGTTTTCCCCTTAATTTTCATGCTAAAATATCCTACTAATAATAAAAGAGGATACACAGCAATTCTAAACGTAACGGTTTATTGAACACTGTCTTAAATTATCTTTGAAATCTTAAATTATGTGCACAGCACTGTATCAAAATAGTATTATACGAAATAATATTTAAAGTTAAGAAAAAAAATCAACAAGCAATATATATAAATAAATAAACAGTCAATCAATTATATAAAAGATTTAGATCATTTGCCAAAGCTCAATTTATCAAGTTTGTTGGAACATGTAAACTTAAATATACATTTAAATAAAAAATACAACTTTATAAATGAAAATCTATGTATATAAAAGCTCACTAGTCCATTGCAGATGTTGCACCTTCCTTTCCTGGAGTCTGAAATGCTGCAACACTGGATTTGGTTTCTTTTCAGCCATCACAGCAACTACTGAACAGAAGAAACAATCACGGTTAGACTTTTATTAGTGCCTTCAATTCAGGCTAGAATTCAGATATTAAAAACATTAAAATGATTAGATCATTTGGGGGAAAAAAGTAGAGTAAAAAGTGTAGGTTTAAAGTGTTGTTTTTATTGTCACCAGTTACAAACCAATCACACATAAATAAACGTCGGAACACGTCACTTTGACTCAGACGCCGTTAGACTGATGTCCATTTTTATTCGCATTAGCTAAACAGTTGATGGGAACACACAGATCCACATATTCTTGAGCTGGATTTTCATTAATGCTAATAAGTTGGATGGAACCTGACTATTGTGTGCATCAGTGCTTCCTCACATCCACACCCATGGATGCGGTGCCCTTGAGCAAGGAACCTGAAACCTCTGACTAGCTCCCAGGTAGCAACCCACTGCTCCAGGTGTGAAGTGCAGAGGAAGAACTTCCCCCTCTGGGATCAATTAATGTATATAAGATAAAGTAATTTTCCTTGCCACTTTCAAAAAGACTCAGCAACCTTTTTCTTGTTCCTTTGTCCTTCCAGACCTCCCACAACAACATGTCTGTAAGGAGGAGGAAGTTCTCTCTGACCAGCAGAGGAGCTCCAGTCTGGACCAGGAGGAACCAGAACCTCCACACATTAAAGAGGACCAGGAGGAAGTCTGCAGCAGTCAGGAGGGAGAGCAGCTGGTGCTGAAGCAGGAGACTGATACCTTTATGTTGACTCCCACTGATCAGGAAGGAGACCTGAGAGGAGCAGAACCAAACACTGAGCAGCTTTACTGTCACAGCTCTCCCTTAACTGAGAGAACCAATCAGGAGCAAAGCAGGAACCTGGACTCAGGATCAACTACAGACGTAGAGATGAATCTAAGTACAGATGCAGACCACTCTGCTGTAGCACAGAGTCAGTTTAGAACTCGGTCAAGTAGAAAGTCCGTAAAATGTGGCGTTTGTGGAAAAGTATTCAGAAACAAGTATGATATGCAGCGTCACTACATAATACACACAGGCGTGAAGCCATATGATTGTAAAACATGTGGGAAAAGTTACACTCACAAGAGCAGTCTGTTGGCCCACATGAGAATCCACACAGGAGAGAGGCCATATTCTTGTGGACAATGTGGAAAAGATTTCACTCGAAGATGTCTCTTGAGGTCGCACATGAAAATCCATGCAGGTGAGAAACTATTCACACGATCATTTCAAAAATAAGTGAACTGCATTTTGTTCTTTTTTGCTTTTGGAAGACAAAGAAACTTCTGGTTTTAAACACAACTATACAAAACTCCCACTGACTCAGAAGGTATTGATTTAGCGTTACAGTAAGAACAAAACAGGAAATGTTGATGTGCTGAACCTCACAAGGAATTCCAGGCTTTGCTCCTGTCATGTTGGCAAGGAAAAGGTCAACAGGTGTATTTGCGTGCATGACCAGTTGCGTTGTGAACGCTTCTTGCTGCTGAGCGTGTAATACCGAAGATCTCTGCTTGGGGGCAGAATGCAGAGTTAAAAAAATACAGCAGTATACAAGAAGCGTTAAAGTTCTTCTTTCGTTTATGTTGCTGACACACAGAGAAAAAAAAAACACCAGCGGGATTGGAGATGTAATGTTAAACCATTAGAATCAATGTTGTATGGACAGGACTTTATTTCTCATTTTGCCAATGTTGGATGTTGACGACTTGGCAAGTTGTTATGCCAGGCTGCCTGTCTAGTTCAACACAGCCAACGGCACACATGGCTAGCGGTTGTAAAGGCCGTAACTGCAGAAGATCTTTGAGACAATTCACTTGTGGTCAACTGTTGCACTGATCTACACGAGCGCTTCTAATGTTTTTGGAGGACAGACTGACGGCAGTTACACTCAGCCATTATGCATTTGCGTACACGTTCTTAACACCAAGTATATTCCACACCTTACACATCATATTCCATGGTACTTATGAAGCACCTATTGGAAATCAAAAAAAATTAATGAGTTGAATTAACCAGCAAACTGTATGGATCATTATGAATGTATTAAACATGAACTCTCTGATTATAATATGGACAAAAACTCAAAGCCAACAGTTCAGTATTCAGGTACAGAGACGAGTCTTTTCAGTAACATGTTCAGGATTGTATGAGGGGTTGTATAAGACAAATGCATCTTTAATGCTTTATTCTCCTCATCTCCTTCTTACCCGGCTGGCCTTTGGCAGGAGGGTCCCCCTAAGAGCCGGGGGCCGGTCAAGGTTTCTTCCCATGAGGGAGTTTTTTCTTGCCACTGATGGTGTTGCCCTGTGCTTGGGGGTCAAGCTCTGGGTTTCTTAAGCGCCTAGAGATGACTTGTCGTAAATAGGCGCTATATAAATAAATTGAATTGAATTTCTTGATCTTATTCAGTTTTGATGTCAAGTCAATTGTCTGTAGGAACAGACCATTTCATCACTGGTATGATCATAGGGGTCTGTTAATCATGTCCTGGTGGCACGAGACGTAAACTCAGGGTGTGTAGATGAGGTGTGTTGTGTTCACAAAAACTGTGATGCTGTGCTGTGCCTGTGATTATGCTTCCATACCAGAGGGATTCGCTGTGTAGATGAGTATGTGTAGAGAGAGCAAAAAAGAGTACAGTTGTTAGCGTTACAAGTCTAGTGAATAAAGTTGATAAAATGATACAACGTCTCCTCCTTGAGCCAAAACCACAACAAATTGGCAACGAGGATGGTTGCTTCAGTACCGTCTCCACCGCCCTTTCTACATCATGCTGCTGAGCCACCAATACGATATGAAATGTGGCGAAAATTCATTGACAACTACATGCTAGTCATAAATGCAATGGGGATCGGATGGCCTGATGCAAGACGCAGTGCTGTACTATTACACTGTTTGGGTCCAGAGGGACAGCGGCTGTTCTACACACTACCGGATCAAGGCAAAACGTTTGCTGAAGCCTTGACTGCACTTGAAAGACATTTTGTCCCCAAAGTTACTGTGTTGGCTAGCAGACACACATTCCAACTGCAAGTTCAGCATGCGGATGAGGCTGCGAACCAGTATGTTGCTGCTCCCAGAGCTTTGGCTGTGCCATGCGGTTTTGGAGTGATGGAGAGTGAGTTGATACGTGATCAGCTTATTGCTGATGCTCATCTCAGTTCTATTAAAGCCAAGTTGCTGTGTTATGTCCAATAATGTGCGGACAGTGGGTGCACTCAAACTCTGGCTTTATTGTTAACCAACGCCATTTTTAAAAAAAGGTCCAACCCTTAAACATGGAACCTATAAGTGCAGGTTTGCCATCACCCTCTTCAGTGGCCTGAAGTATCGTTCACTCCCACAGCTACAACAGCTACTGTCATGACATTCCTGACTTCTGTCTTTGCCCATGAAGGAAACCCATGTACTGTAACAACTGACAATGGGACCCAATTAACATCTTCTGCCTTTTCTGATTTCCTGAACGAACAGGGCATTAAACATATTACACAAGTGTATACCACCCTCAGGCGAATGGATGTGTGGAACATTTTAATAGAGTGCTGAAAGATGCAATTCAAGTAGCGCAGGCTACCCACCGGCCCTGGAAACATGTAGTAACTGAAATGCTTCACAGCTACAGAGCTACACCCCATGCAACTACTGGTAAATCTCCTTTCCAACTCCTCAGAGGACAGCCAATGCGGACAAAACTGAATATCCTTCCTCCACCTAAAGACAATGGACAGTACACTCATGTAAGTCTTAGAGTTGCCCAACAACAGGCTACAAGTGCATGTTACAAAAAGAGGGGGGCTAAAACACCCAAGGTCTCTGCTTTAACTATAGTCAGGTTGCACAAGCCCTTTCATGAGAGATGCAGTACAGTGAACCCTTGTCAGTGCAGCAACAGATGGGTCAGAGTTCCTTCATCCTGAGTGACGGGAAAAGATGGGATGCAGCGCGCCTTTCCCACCTTACCCAGAAGGCTCTGGGTAATGAGAAACAACAGAGGAAAGCCTCAGCCATATCATAGACTTTAAAACGATCTTCCCTAAGGGATAAAAAGATCGTCCAACTGTAATGATTCTGGACCAGCATTCAGAAAGAGTTTTGTGAACTTGAGTTTTTTTTTTACATACTGTGAATTAGTTACATTTCAAATGGTCTTATAAAGACACTTTACTTGCAGTATTACTTAAGTAATTTAAGTTAGGCTGCAGGTATCTTAAGTTGCCATTATGGTGCTTATTATTTTGTGTGACAGATACTCAACTTAAATAAGATTATTATTGCTGTCTTATGTTAGTTACATTTACCACAGTAAGACTGTTGACACTATTACAGATATGTTGTGAAAGATATTTGGAGGTGAACATACATCTTGGTGAATGCTTATTGTTAAAGTTCTGGCAAACATTTACAGTTGAGCTGAGTATGAATGGTTCTTTTGGGAAAAAAGGGATTGTGTTCACAAAAACTGTGATGCTGTGCCTGTGATTACGCTTCCACACCAGAGGGGTCGCTGTGTAGATGAGTACGTGCAGAGAGAACAAAGAAGAGTACAGTTGTTAGACTTACAAGTCTGGTGAATAATGTTGATAAAACGATGATAAATCTCCTCTATGAGCCAAAAACACAACAAGGTGCAATATAATAGATTGACTATTACTGTAAAAGCTCTGCAGTGTCATTATTGTCACTATTTACCTATTAGAGAAGCCAAACACAGGTGACTGAGTTGAGGACAATTAAAGATGCACAGGATCTTTTTCTAGGGAGCTCAAAGGGTCTGGCAGGAGGAAAATATCACATAAACACCACTCTATCACTTACTTTAAGGATGTGATCAAAGACACTTTGGGCATATCGTACATTTTAAAGGCAGTGCCAAAGAGCTGCACATGAAAGTGAAAATGACCTCATGTGGGTAGATGTGGTAGCCAAATCAGGGAGGAGAGGATAGCCAAAATGTCAAGGACACAGAGGGGTGGAAGTGAGGGAGTTGAAGATAGGAAATGAAAGACACCCACATGTAGAAGGAATGACATTTGAGTTTAATATTTATTAGTTCTTGTTATAGTTGAGTATTAGTTTTAGTTTTATTAGTTGAGTCTGTAATTCACAAAGGTTTGGGTCCAACAATAATCATGTACTTTACTGGTCCCAAAATGGGAGTCATTACAGCAGCAACATAACAAAATCATCAGGACAAAACTTTAAAATACCAAGAAGAAAAACATACAAGGTACAGTACATATAAATTCTAAAAGGTTATTACTTTATTCAATACACACACTCTTTCAATCAAGAGGTTTAAATAGGACGGATGGCCTGTCGCGTCTTCATCTGAGCAGCATTTAGTTTTTGGAAGTCTGCTTTGTCAGATTTTCCATTAAAAAATATCATGTTCAAGCATAAGGGAGTTTTTAGGAGCAATGGGACATGGATACTCTGGATCAAACATTGATGATTGATTCTGTAATCACATCATTGCTCCAATACCCAGAAGTCTTGGAAACTCAGGTGAAGAAAAGATCTGATCAACACTTAATCAAAACCTTTTGGTAAGTTGCATTAAGTGGTGAGGAGGGTACGTACAGCCTCGCATTTGTTGACAGTGTGCTCTGATCATTTGACAGTGGCTCCAGTCCACGGGACCTTCAACTACAATCTCCCATAGTTTCTTTGACGCACCAAGTGAAAAACTGGATGTGTTCTGAGCTGTCATTGCTGATATGGTGGTATGGACCTGAGGCTGTAAAATGGTTGGTGTGAGTCATGGTAGCAATCCCTGAATAAGCTCAGATAACCTCAGTGACCCTAAAAAAGGCCTCAGATTCTTAGGCTTGGGAAGCTGCACAAGCAAAATCTCAGGTGTGGGAGAAGTTTGTTGAGGTAATGGAACATCACTTTTGGTTCACTTCAAAGAGATTCTGACAAACTACAGATGGCTCTGGAGTTTCACCAAAAGTGATTTACAGCAATTATAAATATAGTAGCCCAGTGGTGAAAGGAGTACTTTGAATTTTATTAAGGCCCAGAGTGTTATAGGGATGTCTTTCTTGATATGCTCAGGCAGCATTGTTTGGAAGTTGAGGTAATGTCTCTTGACGAGCAGAGCACACTGTCATGTTTCTCATCCTCCTGGGAAAGTCTGCATCATGGTGCTGGAGAAGTGTATGATGGTTAAGCCTAGGAAATAGAGGAAACAATGCAATTTGTATCCCAATCATGCATCAATAAGTTTTGCTCTTTACCCTTGCAAGGATTTTAACATTGACAAACAGTTCCTGCATTTAGGTTTAGTTTCTGTTAAAGAAAAAACAACAACAATGATATGCTGTCACACGTCATGTGCTGTATGTACCTAATTCTAATCCCTGGGTCCAACCAGGAGACGAGGCACTGCAGTCCAGTGGTGCCTGGGTTTAATTTTTTCTCAGTGCAGCCTCAAGTTTGTTTCAGAAGCGGACCACTTAACAGTGCTTCCAGTACAGTAAGATTTGTGAGATGACAAGTTTACCCTAAATTCTGAGATCATATGAGAATCATAATCGTATGTGCATTGAAAAAGAACAACTGAGAAACAAAGAACATGCTGCTCTTCAACTTCTAAAAGGATCTCCTCTCATTCACAGCTGAAATCTCATCCAAGATCCTTTGAGATGCTTAACTTTGGTTTTCCTCCACTGATAATTGCATAAAGTTGACATCAGAGTAGGAGTTGTGCTTCATTTTATTTTGACCAGAGTGGTCACTATTAATGTGTCTGAATTAATGTCAGCTTGTCAGGAGCGTTGCTTCTGGGACATGTCTAAACATTGACGTGGAGATTGACTAGATTCTGTCCCAGGGGTAAATCCTGGTAAGGCCCAGATTTTTTTTTAAGAAAATGAATATGAAATACGGAAAAGACATATGACAGTTTATTTTCTACTTTCTACATGGGCTGTTATAAATGATATACTGATGCGTATTAGTCAAGCTCAGAAACCTGGGTAAGGTTGGTTTCTTCAACAAACACTCATCATATAAATGAACTCACATACACTCACTGCAAAAAGTTTTATTCTGAAGCAAGATGACTGTAAAACATATTTTATAGAAAAAAAGCAAAGCAAGAATGTTTATATTTTTTGACTTTTTTTTAGTTTTCCATGTGTTCTCTAAACTCAATAAATCTTCAAAAATAAACGTTTAGGCCTTAAAAAAGGAAATATAACACAACTAAATGATAATGTAATAGTGCTCCAGCACTTAGTCCCTTATTTATTCCTCACTAGCTAAACAACATTTTGTATATGTTTATAAAAGCTAGAATACTGCAAATGCACATGTAAACATAATTTGTGAAATACTTAATAGTAGGGTAATTTAAGAACTGTCTGTTGTGGTGGTGGTCTATTTTGATTCAGTGGAAAAATATCCTCTTAACATTGTTTAAATTGTTTAAAAAATGTTAGGGTAAAAGTTGTAGATTCTTTGTGTTTATTAGATCCAACAAACCACATTTTGTTTCCACTTCCAATACCACTGGCAGAGGTTTCTGACTGCCCTTCCTGCTGCACTGGCACTGTGGACTTGCAGTTTGGAGACAAGTCTGTAAATGTGAGCCCAGTGTGGGTCTGGTTTAAGGGTGCAGCCACCACAGAGAATTCTTACTCCGAACTCTTAACAAACTACACATTAAATTGCTTCAGCATCTGTTTTTTACCCAAAACTTACACAGCCTAAACAAGGGAGGGGACTTTTATGGAAAAGAGATGAGATCAGATTTTCCTTTTGTCATCCCTTGGGTGTCACATCATCACATATTCTTGGATACGAACCTCAAAATGCACGCTGATCCCGTTATACCCATCTGCTACTTATGGAAGCCTTGGGGAGGCATCTGAAAAAAAAAGGCCACACGACACGACACACAGATCCAACCGCAGAGGAACAAGGTTTAGGAACTGGTACTGTTGGAAGAGGATAAAACGTGCATGAAAAAGAGAAGGCAGTATATTAATAAAAAGGAAGACAAGGGTCACATATGCTTGTGGAAAGGGAAGAATGTAGCCCTGAACATCACAAGCAGAGAAATAATTTATCACTGCTCCCTCTATCATTTCTTCTGGCAGAGACAGATGGCCTGGAGTCAGATTGGATCGCTTCTGGTTTTCCTTGGGATTTTTGCCTACTATGTATTTTGAGTGTATGCACATGCATGCATTCATTTGCTCACAAACACAAAGAAGGAGACTGGTAATTAGCAATGTCAGCTAAATGAACATCTGCCCTTGCCTCACTTTACTTGAGAAAATAACCATTTTAGAGAAAACTTGGCAGTTTGATCTTGTTCAAGGTGGTTAATCTTTCATCAAATCATTGAAAGGGTATATTTAAACTGGCTTCATTGAGTAAAGGATTTAGAGACTCATTTGTTGGAGATACTGTAGAAATACTGTTCTTGCCTGCATCCAATTTCCAAAGACAATTTACAATCTGCTGAGAGGACAACTGTGGTACAGTAACATTTAAGCATCATTCATGGCCCACCTACATGTCTCATGAAGATTTAAACAACTGAATGTCTCGTAATCAGTGACATTGTTATAATCATTGTCCAGGTGATTTGTGATCAGTTTTTGTCAGTTATTGCAATACTTAAAGGAAGCACATCATAACTGACAGCCGTTTGGAATCTCATGCATTCTAGCACAAATTTAATGCCAAAAATTTATCCAATGTTGGTCTGTTGAAACACTGCAGTCATGCTGCAGGACAAAGTGAGCCAAATCTGTTTCATTTTTTTTTTTTTTATTTCTTTTTCTTTCCTTTTTTTGCCCATATCCATTTTTTGATGACTGTCTGTGCAACATCCAATTGTTTCCACATCACCTGTGTCACTTTCAAATGTGGGTCTAGATTGGATAAGTATCTGACATTTTCTAAGGCGATTTCAGTGTGATCTAACAAGTCATGAGGTTTTCTTTTTTGCAGAAACACTATTAGAGGCTACAGAGACTAGACTGCAAGAACCATCCCTTCCTGCCTGTGCTCCAGAGGAAATGCCTCCCCAAACCACATCCCAGCATCCCACAGCAGAGGTCAAACCTGTATAAGTCAGTTAGAGCATCGAGGCAGTCCCCTCTCCTCCACAAAGCCCTGTCAAAACAACCTCACCACAAACATTTGTTCCAGAAGAAGAACTAGAAAATAGTACGCCCTCATCAACAGAGCAACAGCAGATTCCCCCACCTGTCTGAGGAGACTCCCTATTTTAGAGACAAGACACCTTCCACATCTCCAGCTTTTCCATCAGCAAAGACTGCAATCCCTGAAATACGTGCTTCTGCCAATCTAAATGAAGTGGAGGACGAGGAAGAGAAGGCGAGAACCTAGGTGGTTTCAGGGTCTGAGATGAGTTGGATCACGCAGCCCACAGAGGAGTCTCATCCAGAGTCATGTGGACATCTGGGGAGGGAGGGGAGGTCTGTCTGGAGAGCCGTGGGGTGCCCTGCTCTCTGAAATGGACTCTGAGGAGGTAAGTGTGAGCAAGCAGGGTGCTTCTAAACTGAGCGCCCCTGGTGTCCTGGAGGGAATGGAGAGCAACGATGATCTGGCAGACGGTAGTCTGAAAGGAGCCTCGACATAGAAGGAGCCTCAGCAGGGTCATTTGACTTTGAGAAAGTCCCTGATAACCCGTTAATATACCGTTTGTCTGTTTTAATTCTTTTGGTGTCTGGGTTGGTTTCCATTAGTAGGGGACCAAGTTAGTTTGTGGGGCCTCAAATGTACTGTGTCCCCCTGGCCAGGAACAAAATTACCTGGGCGTTGGACAAAAGAGAATACTAATGCTTATATTTGGAGACTCACTCCCTCTGGTCCACAGCAACCCAGTAAAGGTTTATAGTGACTGCTCTGTATTATTCTGCCACAGTAATATTTTCCAGAGCAATGCAACCCCAGCAGAAAAAATACTGAATGCTAGCTTTTTTTGTCCATCAAATAAAAATATTTACATCTTTTTTACACAATACATAGGTGCAACGAATCCCACTAAATGTAACGTTATGTTGTACCAGCTCTTGGATGCCTACCTGGAAATAGAGTTCATTAATATTCTTATTTATATTAGTGATTGTTATATAAATAATATTACTATTTGCCTTGCAAAGGTGTTTGTGGGAGATATTCTTTGATATTCACAGTCCTTCATTAGTGTGACCTTGGCTGACTGATCTTGTTACTACTTTAGTAAAAACATTACTGTAGGTTCTTGTTATCTTGTGTTGAATCCTCACCAAGGCAACAAACAAAATGGTGTGAAGTAACCAAGTGGCAGCCATCCCACTTCCGGATTAAAGCCATTTCAGTAAATACGTTTTGTTGCAGTTCCTCCACCGACCACTAGGTGCTGTCTCCAAAATAGAGCAAATCCCCATTATATTAAAAGGTTCAACTTTGTGGCACAATAAAACGTATTTACACCCTGGAACAAAAATTGGTTTTAGTTTCTATGATCAGATATTACATCCATGAAACCTGTACAGGGGCTGTATTTTGGGGGAGGGGGTTTGTACTACATCAGATAAATTTATATATTAAGCAATAAAATTAACTGATCAGACATGTGGAATCATTTAAAAGGCTAGAGAGAGCTAGCCATTGGCTCTGCTGTGATTTCACAGCTTTGTCCCGCCTCTTTGCAACATGATGCTGCACAGTTAAAGGAAAACTGGGCCTCTCTGTAGAAACGAATGGGTGATGTCAAATCTCATTCATCCAGCTGCGTTATATGTCTATGGATGTAACACAACAATAGAACATCATTTTACATAACATAATTTAACTCTAAATAGGTAGTTTTGGTTTCTAATAAGTTATTTTAGTGGTTACAACTAATCAGAAAATCTGGGGTCCTCATCTTAAGAAAGTCACTTTTATGCATAAACAGCTGGTGAAACTGAAAGTACGTGGAATGAAAATGAACATAAAAAGAAATAGAAAGTTGTGCAACACCTTGAACTGGTGTTCCACAGCTTAACGTATTGTACCTACTAATGCTTTCCAACCCCTTTTTTCTGCTGATGAAGACTTTGATGGTTTAGATAAACACTTCATAACAGTGATATCGTGTTGAAATTAATGGGTGAGAAAAACATGCAGACAGAGTAGGTATCAACAGGCCAACATGTATGGGAAGAATGTGCACTGATAACACCTACAGAATCGTATGACAACAATAAGTTTGGATGGCATGGAAGTGAAAATATTCCCTTGCAAATATTTGCTGAAAGTCTGATTCTATATGGGGCCCTCGAGGTTACAAAAAAGCTACTGGTAAAGAGCGTAAAACTCCAGCTGACACTTGTGAATAAAATGTACAAAGAACCAGTAGAACTATTTTTGCTTATTAATTGCTGGGAACAGTGTTTAGAATTGAGTGTCAAATAAGTATAAATAGTTATATACCTCTCTTACTCTAAATATCCCCCTCTTGAACCAGTATTTGTTTTTTTTTTTGTTTTGTTTTTTTGTTTGTTTTTGTTTTTTTGTTGTTTTTTTTTGCTGCATAGAAGCATGAAAGACCAAAACCATTTTAAACTTGCCATTGACAATGCTAATACAGCATAATA
>JBAMYA010042361.1:0-14507 GCA_037176975.1 Arrhamphus sclerolepis
TATGGTGAAAATTACAGGCCTCTCTCATCTTTTTAAGAGGGAGAACTTGCACAATTGATGGTTGATGAAATACTTTTTCTCCCCACTGTAATTCTTACCGTTGTTTTCACTGACGGCTATCCAACAGATGCAGAAGAAAATGCTTCAAAATGTCACTGAATAGGCTGCAACCAATCAGATAAACGAAGTATGTGACATAAGCAGAGCAACAACAAGACTAGTATCGACACAAGACACCCAAAATGACCTGCAATGGATGAGGACTGTCAGTTTGTCAGCAAATACGAGTCTATCCAGGGATGGTAATAGCTGTTCTGCAGCCTACTTGTTTCTTTGTTTTTGTTTTTTTAAAATAGTGGTTCATAGGCACTTCTGTATCAGTCATCATATAAAGCCCACCTTGTTGTGATTTGGTATGTTCTGTACCAGTGGAAATAGGAGGGGCAGCAGACCCATTCCACAAGAGAGAGTTTATATGAAGAATGCGTGCTGTGAATAAGGACTCATTTTATGTCCATATGTGGTACATTTATCTGCACCAGTGTTGTCAGCACAAGCTGTACTGGGACCTTCAGTCTGTCACTCCTCATACTATACCTGCACAGGCCAAGTCAAACCAGTGAGAGTAAGAGGAGGGGAAAGGAGGCCTGCCATCTGCCATACTGCATGAATTGCTGCTATGACTGACAATCGGCATTTGATCAATCAATACTCGGAGCACAGAATGTTTGCAAGGGAAGAAATGGGGAGTAAAAGATTTTTGACCTTTTAAAAGACAAGAAAGGTCAATAAATAAAAGAAGAAAATGTTCCAGCTTCACTCAAAGGTATGGACTGTATGCCGACTAAACAAAAGTGTGGATATTTGGTCACATTACTGTTCAGGTGCAGTTCACAACATAACAGAAATCTAATTTCAGCGTACAACATGCTGGAAGTTGAGTAATTTCCAGAAGCAGACATTAGCACACCGTTTGAAGCTGCTGATGATGTTTGAAAGAGTTCAAATAAGGATAGTCTCTGTTAAGCTGTGCTCTGAACTTAATCCTTTGATAAAAGACACAAGGCTATAGTTTATTATTTCAGGCTGAACTTCCCACTCTTGTTAATGCAGTTTTTTAAACTGATAACCAACTATGTGATGCATTTCTTTATTTCTTTTAGATCTGTCTCTCAATTTCAGATTTAGTTTATAAAAGGAAAGCACTCTTTGATTGCAGCACTTTCTTAATGAAGCTCAGACATAGCGTCAGAGCAAATAAATGAGATCTTATGTGAGCTAATAAATGATGAATATTGATCATGTTTCACTGACATTGCTACAGACTATCATTCTAGCTCATTTGACAAACAGTAAATAAGTAGTAGCAGGATGCACGAAGACAAAGAACAGAAGTGGACCCAGTCTCATTTGCTGTATTGTGTCCATATGATGAGTAGTTTGGTGTAACTTATTGAAAAGGTTTACCCCGAGGGGCCGAGATGCACCACTGGTTCAGTGCAGTAGCATAAATCACTTTAGTTATGTGATTTCCACCTTCTGGCTTTGGTGATTTAAAAATAATGCAATTTTTGTTTACAAGCAAAAATATAACCTATAGAATGGGATGGGTACATCTGTGAATATCCATACTCAGGACGTATTAATGCAAGGTTGAAACAGGGGCTACGAGACTTGAGAAAGTAAAGACAGAAGAAAGGAAAAAAAACAAGAGGGTGACCAAGAAAGAACCTGGACAAAAGTAAATTGGGAACAGTGACCTCCATGCCTAGAGCAAGGCTCTTAGAGAAACGTTTGTATTTATAACTCCATGTCTTGACTGGAGATACTCCAAACTTTAGTTTTTCAATCCTGATATAGAAACCAGTGTCTGAGGCTTGTTGATAAACATTACAGATCAGATACACTTGTTGAATTAATGAGCTGAATTAAAAGCTAAAGGCATCAGGCTGAAACTGAACATTTTTTTCCAAACAATAATGTTACAAAATAAAACAGATATACATGCAATGGATTACTTCTTACTTTTAAAAAGATAATTGTGCACCAAAAGTTCTGATTTAAATAAACAACATCAAATCTAGAAGCTGGAATTGAATACAACAATCTATGTATATGTCAAACATCAGCACCAAACTGGAAATGAGATGGCTTTGGGGGCCCTGAATTCTGAGAGAGAGTGGCTCTGCCTGATATTTTCTCACCCTGCTTCTATCTTCTCATCTCAAACCACTTTTGTCCAGAGGTGCGATTTAAGAATGAATCGAAACTTTCTTTTCTTTGCGGTTCGTCGCCCCGTTTTCTGACTATTTGCTCCTAATTCACTTGATTTTCCATTCTGATGTCTGAGAGGAGCGCTGTCGCTCACCCCCCCTCCCCTCTCTGAGCATGGTATGGTCCTCGCGCAAGAAGCGCCTCGAGTCCTCCGTCCGATCATCATCTACAGTATTTCAGCTGAGAAAGTGTCGCGGATCGACTCGTCCCGTCTCCTTGGTGTTTTGAAGAGCGCAAAGCTGGACCCGTACATAATGACCATGTACAAGAGGAAGCGTCGCAATCACCGATGTAAGTGTCTTTGAACGCATCTTTGAGGGCTTGATGGTTCACCAGAGACGTTTTCCTCTGTGCGTAAAACACAAGTTAGAAAAAAAATGTGCAGTCGGGATTGCTTTAAAAAGCAGGTGCAGGCCAGTTTAAGTTGACATCCGCTGCATTTAATGTGATTTCACATGGACAGCTTTGTGTTCTTAAACATTTTTTTTCTTTCACTATGAAATATTTGTGGTAAGGTAAACGGAAAAGCGATTTGATTTTTTTTTTTTTTTTTACCCTGCACAACGCTATTAATTTTTAAGACAACACAAACAACAAAAAACCCTGCCTGCACCTGTTTTTATTTTCTCTGTTAACAAATTTTCACATCAAGTGTCCAACTAACAAGAGTGGATGGTCTGTAAGGTTTCTTTAATGACTGCATCCGTGAGATGAGAAAGTACAATGTACAAGGCTGAGGCTCACCAGGTCTCTGGCTTGCTTCTAAAATTGCCTCTAATTGTGTCGAAACAACATTATGTATTTATACACATATATATGTGGTGTTAGACTTTTTTAAATATGAGAAATGACTCCCTCCCAGGCTCTATCATACCCTTCCACCATCCAGTTTATGCTCTTATATTTAATAATCTATATGCCACAGAGCAATACTCTTAGTTTTGTTTTGTTTTTTTGTTGTTGTTTTCTTTTAAGATATCACGAAAAGAGCAGCATCTTAAATGTGTCTTGCCCTCAGATAGTCACATGTAACAGTTCCCCCCTCCTCGTCTCGTAGACATCTGCAGTGTGATAAAGGTATGGAAAAAAAAGCTGCTTTGTGTTTGTTCTACTGTGTTGATAAAAGAGAACTATAGATTTCTCTCCTCTGACAAAGGAAATATAAACATCTGTTGTGCCATGCACAGTTTACAGAAATAGATCCTGCTGCACATCTTGCTGGATTTGCAGCTCCAATAGACGATGTGGGAGGAAACCCAGTTTCTGAAGCTGAACAGAGAAGCGTCAGCGTAAAGAGAAAGAGCAGGCGAAGGAAACCAGGTGCTTCCAAGCAAAAGAGAGTGAGGGAGACAGTTAAAAAAAAAAAAAGAAAAAAAAGAAAAACAGTGAATCAGTGTGTGGGCACATATTGATGAAGAGCCTGTTTAAGAGGATGTTCTGAACTTGGTCTGGCGGCTATTAGGGAGAAGAGATTCTTGGACTCTGCCAGCAACCGCAGATTAAAGGACAAAACGCTCTTCTCTTCTGTGCTGCTGTAGTTCATGAATTTGGACCTTGCAAATGACAGAAAGTATAAAAGGGCTAAAAATGAGAAAGCTTCTCCAACATGAGGACATTGCAGCCTCTTCTACCTCAATACCTGTGACTTCTTTCTTGCAGAAAGCTTCCAAGTGTACAGGCTCAGTGGGTTTGAGGGTAAGCACTGTCAAGCTGAGTGAAATGATTTCCAAAATACTCCAGCTCTGTAACTGATCAATGCAAATGAGACAGTGAAATATACTTTTTTCTTTCTTGCAGCATACACTAGATTTAGCTACAAAGGACATGTTAAATGAATACTTTTTGTATGAGACAACCAGAGAATCTGGAAAACAAAATGTTCATTTTATCAAAAAGCTGGCTTTGTGTCTGAGGTGTCTGTAATTGTCATCAATTTAATAAAGGGATGAAAACGTCTCTTCTTCAGGTGAATGAGCGTTTTAGACTGTGTCCATTGGAGTATTTTAAGATTTGCATCCCAGGATCCTTTGGAGATCAAATGGGGCTCCTGGCTACTGAAACAGAAACTGGTCTTCTGTGCATGCATGTCTCAGTTATACGATGCATCAAAATTCTGGTGGTGTTTGTTATTTACATTTTTATTACACCATGCTTTGGTTGACCAGTATCAACATTTTGTGTCAAACTCAGGCCAACTCATCACCATGGTTTCCGTTAAAGGGTCATTGTGTCTTATTTATTTTCTGAACCACCTCTGCTGGCAAATTCTCTGCTAGTTTTTGTCACAAAATATCAAATTCCACAAAATTTAACAAAGATTTTATCATAATATTTAAGTTTTTGTACTAAAATCAAAAAGATTTTATTTTTTGTCAAAAGCTAATTTAGTTGTAAAATGGCAAATTTTGAAATACCACTTCTTATGTTCATAAAAATGTGATTTTTTATTTTTTGTCAAGAACTTTCCATTGAAAAAATGTAAAAGTGTGCACTGAAAAGTAAAAGCATTTAAAAGCAGAAAAAGATAAAGAGACAGACGTGAGTTAAAAAAGAATCAAACAGATGAAATGCAAGAAATAGAAGTCACAGTGCATTATGAGATCACAGAGGAGACAGTCACCATATCTGAAGCTCCGCATCAAGCATAAGAACCTACAATACCATCAGAAATTAGAGGAGAAACCCTGTTTGATGTCGCTTAGCAACAGGGGCGACTTTGGCTTTACCCACAAGAAGCTGAAGGCCTGCTGAGGGTGCTGTGGTGAGAACGCTTTGGAAAAGCAATTTTTAATCAAATTATGTAGAGCACACATCCAAAACCCCCAAAACCTGACGCTGCACTCATGTAGGAACCCAGCGACACACACACACACACACACACCACATGTTTATGTGCTACAACTACTAATAACTGGAAGGGAAAGCTGTTAGATCTTCTGTCAGATGTCCTCCATGTGTCTCAAAGCATTTGTCAAAGGCAGTTGTGAGCGCATATGAACAGTTTGTGAGAGTGTGTCGTCTGCCTTCCAGACTCGACCTCTTTGCTTCTTTTTGCCCAGATTTTGGTTTTGCATAGCCATGGGAAGGAATACAAATCATGCGCAACACAATCCTTGGTGCGGCTGTTAGCTCTTGCCACTCTCTATTTAATCCGTTCCACACACTTAAGTTGCAGGCTAAGATGCAGTTACAACATCTTAAAAATACAGCAGCTGTGCCACTACTCTTTTTTTTTTTTTTTTTCTTGATGTGGGCAAACAGCCCTATAGCACTCCACTCTGTCCCAGAAAATGTGATTTTATGTATCTGTCAGAGAAGACTTAATGGGACTGCTCTATTGATGATGAAATAATGTGACAAAAGGTGTCACAAGATGTCACTCCCAGACGGTTCTCATCTCTCTCCACCAGCACCGTCACTCGCGTTCAGCACAGAAAGTGCTGTTTGGACTACTGCCATTCCAAGCACCAATCAGGGTGACATAAAGACAAGCATTCAATGGCACATAAACACTGATCTGCAAATCCAAGGGCTGACGCATAGAGAAAACATCAACACTCCCAAGTGAATGGCACCCCATTATCTACATTCCCATGTGCAGAAAGCTTTGAAAAAAAAGCTAAAGGATGGCATGTTACTTTTTGTTCTTTTTTTGAGGAAGCAGAATGTTGAGAGCGACAGGGCCTGGGTAAAGGCTTTGCACTGATATTGGATTTTTATGAAAAGTTCAGAGAGCCTGGATGAAGCAGTTTAAGGAAATGCTGTGATTAATGTCAATCATCCCGAGTGTGCTGAATTTATTTTAAAATCTGTGTCATCTCACTCTTTCCCTCTTTCTTCACTGGGGATTTCTACACATTATACTCTTATGCACCTTGATCAGGTGCACTGATCTTGAAGAATGTACAAAATTACATCATATTTTTATGCACGCTGGCCCCAATATGCTACTCAAGTAAGTAATTCTCTTTATTTCTTGTTTAAAATGAAATATAAATGCCCAAGTGGGGATTTTAAAACTTATGCTGTAAAAGCTCAAAAGATTTTTCCTCTATGTCTAACACTGAACCCAAAAGCGTCTATTTTTAGCAGAGATGGAAGTTAACAGCAATAGCATGAACCCCACTGGCAGTAGCGATTGCTCTCAGAGGAAAGACTCGTTTCAGCTAACCGCTGGATGTTTGTTTTCATGCCTCGCTCCCCACCGCTTTAGTTTTCTCACCATGTCACTGCCATCATTGCGGCGACCCAAATGATCCGCTTTTTGAAGTGCACCCCTCTTGACTCGTGTGAGGCAGCTCACAGGGTTTGCAGGTCACACAGAGGGGTGTAATCTCAAACCGATGCCAGGCCTTTATCTGTTCCGCCGGTGCCTGAAAGGACCAGGGATTATGAGCTGATCCTCCTGGACTTTGGTCCATGCAGCCATGGGGATGTGAACTGAGGCAGGGCAGCAAACTGAAAATCAGGCTAGTGTTTTCAGAGATAGATGCTTTCATTTGTAAGGCAATGTTTCTTGAGATGTTGCTTCTACATATTATTAAGAGTGAGCTACTGAACACTGATGTGTGTGAGTAATATTGAGGCACTAGTTATCATTGTCAAGCCAATGGCAGAAGGAGGATTCATAGGACACAGGAAAAGGATTGTGAGCAGTCAGAATAGTGGCCGATCACAGACACAAGTGGCATGAAATGAGTTTCCTCTGCAGGGTGGCTGAAGATGGGGTGAGACGTTCAGCCACCCGGGAAAGACTGAGTAGAGTCACTGCTCCTAGATTAAGAGGATCCAGTTGAGGTGGTTCGGGCATCTGATTGGGGTGCCTCATGTTTTTACATTACAAAATAGCAAAGGCTTATATCCACAGCGACTTGCAACAGAGGAATGCAATCAAGTCACAATATAGAAAATTACAAGTAAGTGCAATTAAGTCAGCATTCAGATGAGTGCAGCATACAGTGCACATAGGACACAATGCAAGTGCTAATTAGGAAGTTAAAGAGAAAACGCAGCTTACGACAGAAAGTATTCTTGGGAAAAGAGAGTATTCAGGAGCCGCTTGAACAGAAAAACTTTGCTCTGGAAGCTACTGGTAGCTTGTTCCACCATTGAGGAACCACATGGATGAACAGTCTCGACTGAGATCTCATGTGTACAGAGGGCACGGCCAGTCAATGTTCTTACGATGAGCGCAACGCACGAGAAGGGATGTAAGCCTTTACAAATGAGCTCATATAAGCAGGTGGGTTACTAGAGTAAACATCAGCTAAAAGTACATGGTTTTGATGTTAAAACAAGTGAAAGGAAGCACACACGGTTGAACTCTGTAGTCATTAACTACTTCAAAGAGGAGAAATAACTGATGTGAGCAACATTACATCAGTTATTTGTTCTGAATGTTGGTTTTGATAAATTTTTGATTAATTGCCCAGACCTACTCCAAACCCCTTGGTAGACTTAGTCGAGGTGGGAGGGGAGACAGGTTTAGGCCTCGCAACTCAAACTTTTATTCAATCAATGAGTTGATAAAAAGAAAGAGCCCTAATAACAGTTTTGCAGACAACAAATTATTGATTATTTGCTCACTATGCTCCTTGTGTGGTGCTTGACTTTAAAAAAAAGGATTTCACATATAAAATGTGCCTAAAGGGAAACACCTGTGTTGTGTATGAAAGAGGAAAAGAAAATATCTGCAGCCTAAAAATGCACCAGTGAATTAAAGCTTGTGTCACCTTGAAAACTGAATGTGGAAGCTTTATATAATGAAGAGGTTTGAATCCTGATGTTGCTTATTCTGTTTTAGTGATACATCTTTCAAGTGTCAATCAGGATACATAGAGTGAAGATGAATTCATTAGCAGTGGAATAATACTGTTGTTCATGGTGGGCAGCTGTTATATTTTTTATTTATTCTGTCTATAAAACTGTAAAAAGAAATAACAGCGCCCAAGGTGAAACACTGAAACATCACCTTCTATTCAATTTATATTTCAAAAAAATATATATTGATATGTTTAATCTGTAAGAGCCTTTTCTTATTATTTTAGTTTTCTCTCAAATAACCAAAGGCCATGTTGTGCCTTTGTTGTGACTTTTTGGGGTTTTTTTGGTTGAAAAGATGACACCTTTTCCCAAAGTGAAATGTTTCACAGATTTTAATCAAAATACCACAGAGGTACAGCACAAAAGCAGACTTTTTTAGCATAAACTGTATTATAAGAGATGGAAAAACCTACTGTGACATCACATAAGCCCATTCTATAAAGGTTTATGGCAACACCATTTTGCCAGGAAATGACTCCATCTATCCTCAGTGAATCGAAAATGAGCGGAACAAGCAACCCGCAAGTAGTTACCTTCACCCAGACAGCCACCGCGACCCCGGGCTTGGAGCCCACAAACTGAGGGTTATCGGCTAGCTAGCAAACTCAGTCCCTGCAGGACTTTGCTAGCAATCCGGTTGGACAGTAGAAGGGCCCAGGTCAAACCTGAAAGTGGCTTGACTGGGGGAGCCAGCTGCTACCAGAATTAACAACCGATGAGTCAAGTTCACTGAAAGTGCAACGTAGCTAAAGTGACAGCTAATGTAATGGTACTTTGTACTCGTGGGCACAACTGGAACACAAGAAGGGCATTGTGACTCTGTGAGACCAGTGAGAATTATACCTTAAACCTTCATCAGACATGCTGTGTAATGTGAAATATAATTCAGTCTTTGCAGTTAATGGTGATTTCACTTGTTTAACCCTACTTGCAGGCTGTATAACTAAGCATAACCTCCAATGTTTTAAATCCCAATTGTTATATTACAAGGAAAAAAATTAAATAATCTTTGTTACAACCTCACGTCATGTAAAAGAATACATTCTTCCAGCCACAACTTTGAATTAAGGCAGAAAAATGGATCGAGCCGTATCAACTCACCTTGAACTTTTACAGTCTCCTGAATAGCTCCGTTTGATGTTTGTTCTTCAAAGGTTTTGAGAACCGCACCTTTGATATGTAGATAGTCCGTAACCCCGCTACACTCTTTCCATGTTATTACACAACACGCTGCTCTCCTGTTGTTGAGAGGTCTCAGTAAACAAGTCGTTTTTTTTCTCAAGTGCTGACTACAAAAAAGGGTGATAGTACTTGTTTGCTGTTATTTTAATTTAAAGGAGCTGCAGCACTTTGTGTCCTCGACTGATGGCTGCTGAGGCACAGAATGATAAGAATATTGCAGATGTCAGAGAACCACTTAGTGATGGAGAGGAATCAGAATGTCAATCAGGCTGGAGCTGGAGGAAGATGCAGGAGAGAACCTCTCTGATTTCAGATTTGATTTTTATTACCTGTGAGATTTTGTAGGAATTTGCACCTGCCGTGCTATCTTTGATTAGTCCTTGGAAATATTTTAAGTGGAGAAAAGATAAAAAGAAGGATCTGTTTTTTTTATTTGTTTTATTTTTTTTATTTTTTTGAGGCTCATAGCAGCCAGCGCCTCACCTGCAGGTCGTGATGAATTGGAGCTGGGTATCAGATGGAGAGATTTTTTCATTTCTGATCTCCTGCCTTCCATTCCATCGCCACAGTTCAGCAAGGGGCTTGTGTCAAAGACATCTAAGCTGAATGTTCTGCAGAGATGAATTTCCCACATCCCTACCTGTCCCCTCTGCACATCCATCACATTCTCAGTTCAGCTCCTCGAGTCCCCACTTTGCTTCTGCTCGTGCTCTTCGCCGAGGAAAAATTTGCATGAATAGTAACTTTGTTCAATTAATTAAGACATTGGGGAGATGGGTACCGGAGCCTCTCCTTCATTACGCGATGATCGGCACCTTCCTCTGTGTCCTCCCTCATTCTTTCTCTTTCCCGTCAGTGTTTCACATCTATCTCCTCAGACAGTTGGTGGTTGGTCAGAGAAGAGGATAAAATTAAGCAGTACGCAACACAAAAAA
Source organism: Arrhamphus sclerolepis (assembly GCA_037176975.1). NCBI lineage: Eukaryota > Metazoa > Chordata > Actinopteri > Beloniformes > Hemiramphidae > Arrhamphus > Arrhamphus sclerolepis. The sequence goes on from JBAMYA010042361.1 coordinate 10,215, forward strand.
GTGACAAATGTGATGCGGAGCCACCCGCTCTCGTCTTTGGGATTTTGTGTTCTTCTATTTTTGGAAAATAAAGGAGCACATTACTCATTCTATGAACAGCTTTGCTGATAAGTCTCTAAAGGTTTATTGCAGTCAATCATTTGTGCCGTTTATCTGCAGTTTGATGTGAAGCTCAGGTGACACCAGAGCTCTTCAAGCAACCAGGAAAAGAATTGCATTCTTTGGTCCTTGGATGTTGTGTTAGAGAAAGTCCTAGAAATCAGATTTCCCACGTTTCACTCAAATGAAAATGTGTCAGTGCTCTTAAGGGTTTATGAAAAAGTGCAAGAGTGCTGCAGGTTTATGTCATAGCCATCAGATTCTGCTGTTTTCCAAAAGAAAAAAAAAAAAGAAAGAAATTAATAATGTCATTTCCAGTAGTTCCGCTCTGAGCAACAGCTCTAAATCTGCCGTACTCATGAGCTTTGGCCACGGTTGCCATGGAAAATAAGCAGTGTGCAAATCAATACAGATAATTTAAGTGGCATTTTTCTTTAGCAGCTGGTACTAAAACACAGACTGATAGACAGGCTCACAGTGAATTCATTTAAACTGCAGGCTTTTTTTTCATTCTGGTATGTTGAGGTTTGTGTGTCAGTTCACAATATCAAAAAAGCAAACAAGAATTGCTGTTAAATTTTGTTTAAACCAATGGTCACCAGAGATTTAAGCTTAGTTAGTTTCCATAGAGGTCACCGTCTCTTCCGACTTTCTTGCTGTTCAGGTAAATGTTTTATGTTAGCTTGAATCTCCACATGCAGTTTTTCACCATCAGGTAGTTTTCTCTCTTTGTTTTCATTGATATACATTCATGGTTACATTACCATTCTACCGGATAAGTCCCACAAAACCCCACAACAACCTTTTCACCAAGCCATTCCTTATTTAGGAAAGATAAAGCCATAAAGAAAAGAAAGAAAAAGTGAAATGAAAAGTACCCCCATGATTCACCTTCTAGATTCACCTTTGACAGCAGTAACTTGAAGTAATCATTTTCTGTATGATTTTATCAGTCTAGCATCACAGAAGACGATTTTTTACCAGTTTGCCTGCATGGCGTTGCTTCAGTTTATTTTTGGACATTTGTTTATGCATTCTTCAGGTTCCACCACAGTATTTCAATCGAGCTGAAGTCAGGACTTTCACTAAGCCATCCAAGCTTGAATATTTTATTTTTCAGCCACTCTGATGTACACTGCTCAAAAAAAATAAAGGGAACACCTAAACAACACAATGTCACTCCAAGTACATCAAATCAACTTGCCCAGTTAGGAGGCAACACTAATTGTAAATCAATCTCACCTGTTGTTGTGCAAATGAAACCGACAACAGGTGGAAATGAGAGGCAATTAGCAAGACAACCCCTGTAAAGGAGTGGTTCTGCATTACTCTGTTCTTGTTGTTTCTGGCTGTTTTGGACACGTTTATATTTTGTTAGTGTTCTCAGCCCAAGAGGTAGCATAAGGCAGTGTCTACAACCAACAGAAGTTGCTCAGGTTGTGCAGCTCATCCAAGATGGCACATCAATGCAAGCTGTGGCAAGAAGGTTGGCTGTGTCTCCCAGCACAGTGCCCAGAGCATGGAGGAGATACCAGGGGACAGGCCAGTACACAGGAGACGTGGAGGGGGCCGTAGGAGGGCAGCAAGCCACTACCAGGACCGCTACCTCTTCCTTTGTGCAAGAAGGAACAGGAGGAGCACTGCCAGAGCCATGCACAATGACCTCCAGCAGGCCACTAATGTGCATGTTTCTGCTCAAACTGTCAAAACAGACTCCATGAGGGTGGTATGAGGGCCTGAAGTCCACAAGTGGGGCTTGTTCTTGCAGCCCAACACCCTGCAGGGTGATTGGCATTTGCCAGAGAACAACAATATTGGCAGATTTGCCTTTGGCTCTCTGTGCTCTTCACAGATGAGAGCAGGTTTACACTGAGCACATGTGACAGATGTGACTGAGTCTGGAGATGCCGTGGAGAACGTCATGCCGCCTGCATCATCCTCCAGCATGACTGATTTGGTGGTGGGTCAGTAATGGTGTAGCAAGGCATTTCTCTGGATGGCTGCACAGCCCTCCATGTGCTAGGCAGAGGTACCCTGACTGCTTCTAGGTCCCAGGATGAGATGCTCAGACCCATTGTGAGACCATATGCTGGTGCAGAGGGCCCTGGGTTGCTTCTGATGCATGACAATGCCAGGCCTCATGTGGCAGAAGTGTGTCAACAGTTCCTCCATGATGCAGGTATTGATGCTATGGACTGGCCTGCCAGTTCCCCAGACCTGAATCCAATTGAGCACATCTGGGACATCATGTATCGTTCCATCCACCACCACCATGTTGCACCACAGACTGTCCAGGAGTTGACTGATGCTTTTATCCAAGTCTGGGAGGTGATCCCTCAGGAGAACATCCGTCACACGCACGCGGAGGTGATACACACTACCTCATTTTGACTTGTCTTGGGGAATTTTTGCTGATGTTGGATCAGCCTTTTATTTTGAGTTTGATTCCCAATCCAGACCTTGATGGGATAATAATTTTGATTGATATTGATCATTTTTATGTTATTTTGTTCTCAACACACTCTACTACATATTGTTTAAAGATTTTCAACTGTAATTTCACTTTGCTACTGTGTGAGCTAACTCAACCAGGTGTAAACAGTTGGACAGATGGCTTCACATTTTCCTCTACAACTGTGGCATACACTTTGGTATACAGAGGAATTCATGGATGACCGCAAGGTGTCCCAAGGCTGCAAAACAAACCCAAATCATCATCCTTCTGCTGCCATGAAGTCTTGCGGTTTGTTCAGATGCAGTTTTGCGAACCTCAGTCCTCAGCTTCCAGCTTGCTTGGACACAGGAGTCTTCCTCTCAGAAAATCCTTCACACAAAATGCAAAGTTCAGTCTTCTTCCACTAATTATTAGTCATACTCTTTAATATTTAATATCCTGAGTTTGACAAACCTTCCCAGATTGATGTTCAGCAGCAAGCGTTTCTCTCGGATCACTGCTTTTGCCTTTTCCTTTTGGCATTGTGTTTATGCACATCTTAATGCTCCACATGGGCAAAATGCCAACGTGTACGGATTTATAGAAGCCTGATCATCAAGAGCTGATGATTAGCATCACCTGGCTGCAAAGTACCTTCTTAAACGCTATAGAAGCAGTAAAAGGATACTTTGGATTATCCAAATCAATAAATAATGGCACCATTAAAAAAAGTTGATTATGGCTGAATTTGTCTGAAGACCCACTTGAATTGGGTGATTTTTATTATGTTTTTTTTACAGAATAATTTGAAAGAGGGGGTACTATCTCTTGCACAAGGCTGGATGAATATATAAGCTGATTCTTCAAACATTCTTAACTGAATTAACGTTTTGTTGTTGTTGCAGCTTAAAAGGCTCTTAACAGTAGCAAAACCTACTGAGTTTCATTTCCTCATACAGATTTTCCAACAAACCTATCATATCCTGTTTAAAAAAGTAAAAAAAATAAGAGCATTTCTCCAAAAACAGCTATTATATCGTGCATTTGTGTCTTTCTGAATGTAGATGGACCTCCATCGATTTATTCTATGTATAAGGGTCCATACATAAAATAACCAATTTACCAGTAGCAGTTTTCTCTATTATCACCTTTGTGCTGCACTGCAGCAGGTGACCAAGCATGTTATTTGCAGCAACAGAAACCAACAAAAAAAAAAAAGAAAAATCTGTCTGTCAGTTGATGGGGTTTCTGTAACTCCTGGAAGCTGTGTGTAAACACAAGATAGTTTTGACATGCAAATTACTGCCTGTAGTGCGCTTCTGTTCGACAGTGGGTGTAATTCAGAACGAGGTCATTTTTCCCCTTTTGGCTTGATCATTATTTAATCAGGCAGTCTCATTGAGATTCCAGTCTCTTTTCCTAGTGAGACATGAGAACAAAGAACATTCAGACAGTAGACAACACAACAACACATTAGCAAGGCATGAGTTGCTTTAAGTGGGTCAAATGAGCTTGCATCAAATTTTAGCTCAGATGTAAATGTAATACAGGTTCAGTGTTGGTTTATCTTGATTAGGACTGATTACACTGATGATCTTGCTTGCAATGTTTTTAAGCAATAGTAATGGAAGCCAAGTGATTGAGTTGTCATTGCAGTAGCACAAAATAATGACTGATTACAGCAGGGTGTTAGAGGAATAAAAAGATAGGAAAGAGGAACTTGTCTCTGCTGATGTTTGTTGACTCACTGAAACACTTTG
>JBAMYA010042362.1:0-14503 GCA_037176975.1 Arrhamphus sclerolepis
GCCACCCCAGATTCGTTGAGGTGATGGGAGTTAAGATGTGTTCTTTTCCGATCTCATTACCATTCGTTTTTTTTTTTTTTTCTTTTTTTTTTTTTTTGCTCCCTTTCTCACTGCAATCTTAATTCATTTTAACACTAACAGAATGGTAATGCTTGCTTTCACAGAACAAAATCCGACTTTTGGCCTCACTGTAATTTACAGAAAAATGCAATTAGGGAATTTACACGCTGCATGCAGGATACTCCATTCATATTCTTCTTTCTACATTACACAGCATAATCCAATAAATAACATTAATCAGACTCCATGTTACGTGTCTTTGCTACACTGCTGTGTTTATGCACATTCAAAGCCTTAATTATGCCCATAAATACAGACAAATATATTCCTACCTGCACATGAATTAAAGATGTTGAAATAGTAACAACTAAGTTGTTCATTTCAAAGTAATGGCAAAGAAAGTGTATTATTATTATTATTATTATTACTATTATTACTATTATTATCAATATTATTAGAGGACAATGTCAAAAAATGTTAAAAAAAAAAAAAAAGAATTGTAAGTAAAGTTTATTTATATAGCACCTTTCACAGACAGAAGCAGTCCTTCACAGAAGGACAATAAAATACAATGAGATAAACTGCTAAATACAATAAAATAGAAATAAAAACATTGATAATATTACAATCACAGAAGTTATTAAAAGAACATAATGATCTTAAAACAATCCCTAATCTGCCATAGTTAAAACACTTGGAGGAAAAAGTAGGTTTTGGGATTACTCTTAAAAGCATCAACAGAGTGCAAAGAGCGAGAGGGCGAGCTCATTCCAGAGTCTCGGTGCGGCAGCCTGAAAGGTGCGGTCTCCTTGGGTCCTAAAACTAGTACGTGGGACCATCAGCAGGTTCTGGTCCAGTGATCTCAGCGTACGAGTGGGGGTGTAGGGACATAACAAGTCATTGATATAGGAGGGTGCGTGACAACGTAAGGCTCTGAAGGTCAGTACCAGGATTTCAAATTGATATGAAGTGTGACTGGGAGCCAATGAAGGGCTTTGAGAATTGGAGTAATATGAGCCCTTCTATTGGTGTCAGACAACAGTCTTGCAGCTGAATTTTGAACCTGCTGTAGATGAGACAGCTCATTTTTACACAAATTATAAGACTGTTACAATAGTCTAAATGAGAAGACACAAAAGCGTGATTAACCAGCTCCAGATCTACTTTAGAAACAATTTTCCTAAGTTTGGAAATATTTCTCAGCTGACAGAAACAGTTTGTCAGCTGTTTACAGTGACGCTCAAATGACATTGCCTTGTCAAAGGTAACGCCAAAGTTTATGAGGCTTGACTTAGTGTTCAAGCTCACATCACCCAAGGACCGGTTGATCCCTGGGATGGGATCATCAGGAGTGATCACCAGCACTTCAGTCTTATCTAAATTAAGCTGTAGTGAGTTTGCTCCTAGCCATTGTTTTATTTGCACAAGGCAGTTCAATAAACTGTTCAGTTTCTGGGACTCAGAGGCCTTAAAGAACAATACAACTGGATATCATCAGCAGACAAGTGGTAAGAAACACCATCATACTCCTGGATTAACTTTCCTAGGGGAAGAACATATAGAAGGAACACAATTGGGACCAAAATGGAGTCCTGGGTACTCTGCACAACAAGTCGGTGTGCTCAGACAGGAACTGGTTTACTGAGACACTAAAACACCTACATGATAAATAGGAAGATTCAAAACACAGTAGGACAGGACCTGAATTTGCAGACATCATAATTTCACTAGACACCTTGAGCAGAGCTGTTTCAGTGGAATGATGCTTACGGAAACTGGACTAAGAAATATTAAACTTCTCTAAGGTGGAAGCCAGTTGTTCATAGACCACCTTCTCTTAGACTTTGGATGGAAATGGAAGTTTTTAAATTTTTGGGATCTGCTCAGTCTAGATTATTTTTTTTGAAGAGAGGCTCCACAAAAGCACGTTTAAATGAACTGGGAAAGATGCCAGTCAAAAGTGAGAAATTGATCAGTTTAGTAACTCAGGGGCCAGTGACATCAAATACATGCGTCCATATATTCAATACATACATTCTATAGGTAGAATGAAGGTTTCATTATGGTTACCAGAACTGAGATGTCAACCTGAGTAATCAGATTAAAAAACAGAGCCCATTGGCGCGCCTTGGCCCATGGGGACAGTGCAGCGGCGGGGACCTGCAGGCCTCCGTCCCGGGGAAAACCACGGCTTTCACCCAGGCGGTGGCAGTGGGTGTTGCCACCACGCTGTTTATTTTGATAATTCTGGCTTTCATTAGCTGCGCCCTCAGCACATTGCCTGGATGCGACAGTGGGACACATTTTATTTTCTTCACGAAGATTTTGTGTGTGTGTGCCTGTGGACATGACAGGGGAACACATGGGAACCGATGAACCCTCCACTGTCCAATGCCCGTCTCTCCCAGCTTGCTCTGGCACAGTCCATGGCCGTTGGGAGAAGGGGGGCGGGGCGGCCCCTAGATGCACGCTCAAAAGCCAAACAGGTGGCGCTCCATCAACAGTGGAGAGGGTGGCGGTCAGGCCGCTCTCTTCTTCTTTCTGGCTGGGTTGCTGGCAGCTTGGGTGGGTTGAGCCGGTGAAGCTGCAGCCGAAGCCAAGGGTTTTCTGAACCAGCCGGACCAACCGGGCGGTGCAGGTTGGGCAGGCTGGGGCTTCTGTTTCTGTGTTTTGAACTGTGAGACCTGGGAAGCAGCCTGTGCGAAGGTTCTGCGCTGCACAGGTGGAGAGGGAGTCGGGAGTTTTCGAGGGAGACAGAGCTACAGAGCCTCATCTTCCTTCTTTTTGGCCTCACACTGCTGTTGCATCGAATATAGTCTTGGTCTGGTGTGACCGATGAAACAGAAAATGTCCAAAGCTAGTAGTGCCTGGCAGCGGAAGCTAAATAAGATCCGCCTATGGACAGTTGAGCTGGCTAGCCCTGGACACGAGATATGCTCCGAGTAAGAAGAGGTGTTTGAATGATATGCAACTGCCCGTGGGAGCTATTTCAGGTAGGTGGGACTATCTGACGCGGATGGACATGTTTCACCAGCCAATCAGGATTGGTGTATTGAGATTAATGCTTCTGAGGGCTGCAGCGAGGTGTGCATCCCATAGTGAGACATTGAGAGAAATTTTATGAAAGAGAACTTTAAAAATTCATTGTTGTAAGCTTTGCAAAACACAGGTGTAAAAGGAGCAGCAAGACAGACAATAGAGCTGGTGTCAAACAGCAGTTTTTTTTTTCTTATTTAAAACAATCAACATCTGGAAATAGTCAGATCAGGCAGTATTGTGTCATTTAGAGTACACAAGTTCTATGAGGTGTAATCTATGAACCTCAAGTTTAGTAGATTTCCACAGATGCTCAGTTTTCCGACTTCATGTTTAAAATACTTTCATTTATCCAAGGACATGATGACTTCTTGGATGCCAAGTTAGATTTAAGAGGTGCAACCTGATCTAGAATGGATTCACAATGACTGTTGAAACTATGGATAAGGCTGTCAACATCATGACATTGATGATCATGATAACAGTTTTGATTCTAACATAGAAGAGAATTTAAGTGCAGCATTCTCTGTGATGATGCACCTCTGTGATCTAAACTCACAAGACATGGGATCAGTAGTGGTGATCAACTAAAATAAAACACAGCTATGATCATTCATTTGAACATCCTCAACACAAAGGTTGAGAACATTTAGGCCAAGCGAAAACACTAAGTCCAGGGTGTGACCTTTTTGGTGTGTAGGGCCCAAAAGATGCTGCTCAAAATTAAAAGTAGAATGTTTCGTTAAAAGTTCCACTGCTGAGCAAGATGTGCTGTCATCAACATGGATATTTAAATCCCCAAGGATAAGGACATTTTCCAACTTTATTATTGAAGATAAAAAGTCACTAAAGTCATTTAAAAATGCAGAAGCAGGGCCAGGAGGACGATAAACTAGCACACAATAAAATGAGTTAAAAGAACCAACCACAAACATCTGTGATCCAAAAGAAGGGCAACTTTGAATGATCATCATTTTACAGGTGAAACTGTCCCTGAACACCACAGCAAGACATTCTCCATGTTGAGAGGAGTGCGGCATCCCAAAGACCGAGCATCCATCGGGACAGCTCCACTTCTCTCTTACAGGTCTCCGTAAGAAATGTGAAATCCAAATATTTCTTGGTAAAAAGTTAATTCAGGGAAAGAGATTTGTTTGCGATAGAGCGGGCATTCAGTGGACCAAACTGAATCAGGGGTGACATCACCGTCTTCATGGGTGCTGGACACAGTGGAATTGGTTGAAGACATGGGATGCAGTCACATGGTTTCCAGATGAGTTGGGATGTCAATTGTCTGGGTGTCTGGAGATTTCTGAAAGTTTATCAGTTTATCAGTGTTTTATTGTGACTGTGGCTCCAGGAATGCACTGAGTTGTGGCATTTAAAAAAATGGACATTCCTCATGATTGAGTCACCGATAACCACCGTGTGGTTGGAGGAATAAGAGTGCTTTCACACCTGTTGGTCGGTTAAAGTGATTCGATTGGGCCCAAAAGTTGTTACAACGTTGCAGTTCTCAACTGGTTCGGTTCACATTCACACCAGTGTTTTTGCAAACAAACCAACAACTGTGGATGTTATATATCCCCACACTCAGGTGGTGGCGCTGTTCACAAAATACCATGTTTTGGGTGACGTAGGTGAAAGCTGGTTGGCGCAGCATGTGAAGAGGGAAAAATCCCGGAAGAAAACATTGTTTATTTCTTTAAGATGAACTGTGCTCTCATGCTAGTGTTTGCGTCTGTATATTATGAGCATTGCTTTGTGCAGCACGCATAAATACTGCTGTTGTTCTATTATGAATCTCGCATTTGGCACGAGAACACTCTGCGGCTGTTTTTGGAGCGGAGAAGACGTATTGCAAAACACTATCACCAGCGTCAGCACCAAAACAAACTCGTGCAGAGAAATTTTGCTCTTCCAAAAACATACCACGCTGCTTGCTACGGAAGCTTCAGTTGACCAAAAAGCTACGTACATACCAGAGTAGGTCTGAATTGAGGCCGGGCAGCGTTCTCACCAGCAGCGAACTGAGTCTCGGTACAGTTCTTTAATCCAGACCAAATTAAACTGGTCCGCTTTCACACCAGCCGAAACAAACCGTACTTGCCGTACTGTTCCAGACTCCAGTCCGCTTTAAGCGGACGAAATGGTGTAGGTGTGAAAGTACCCTAAGAGGCTGAGGAGGTGAGTTCTCTTCTGTGGTGCCTTGAGCTGGTGGCCATCGCCTCCTCTAAACATATGGTTAAAATCAAAAATAAAAATATAATATATAATATGAAATATAATAAAAGTTCATATAGCTATGAATAATAAAGATGTAAATTAAGAGCAAATTAAAGGGTTAAAACAAGAATAGCAAGAACGCCAAGCAGGACACCACTTTCAGTGTGTCCCTCGTGTGAAGAGGGTATGTGCATTGGAAACAAATTACAAAATTATTACAGCTTATTGAAACAGCTTCAGGGGAATGGTTTAAAGGATGACGACTGGAGCACAACTTCAACAGCTTCTTTGTCATCTCTGTTCCAACGAAAGCCAGGACCAGAACTAAATGCTGACCAGTTACTTTGACGTCTTTGGTCATGGTTTAATTTGACAAAATAGTCTTGCCCCAACGAAATAGCAGTGGCCTCTTCTTGCTGGTTTTCCTGCAGAAGAAAGGAACAGACGGCTCAGTAGATGATGTAATTGATTACATGCTGCAACAAATAGCACATGAAAGGATACTGCATTTGGATTGGCTTTGTCTGCATTTCAGCACCATCATCCAAAATAGTCCTCTGTCCTGATGGCACCCTGGTTACTAACAAACAGCACACTTTCAAAGACTTCCTTTTCTGTTGGAATTCAAACAGAAGTGTAAAAAGGGAGACATAGAAACGGCCCTGTGAACATTAGATACCCACATTGTACGACCCCGTTGTTCAAAAAAAAAAAAAAAAAAGGAAAAAAAAAGAAGGAATCTCAGCAAACTGAAAAACATAATTTTCTCAGGTGACATTGTTCTGTCCAGCTCTGCTGTCTGCTTAGGTTTAGCTACAATGCCAGATGTAAGAGGACAGACAATCCAGACTTGAGATGGGATTTTTTTTTTTTTTTTGGTGAACCCCCTTCCTACCCTTCAGGACCCCTGCTCTTCCAAAATGAGAAAAGCAAGAAGAAGCATAATTTCAGACCCTTCACAGCCAGGCCACAACCTTTTTGATTTGTTACTCCATACCGTAGGCATATCTCAGACCACAATGCATCCAGACATAAGAGGAGCTTTTCCCCCACAGGCCTTCTTCTCTCATGAACAATTAAACTGCTCAGCAAAGCCTCTCTACCTTCAACACTCCCATATTTGATCTGATATAACCTAATTTTCATTCTAAAGGCAGAAATGTAAACACATAGATTTAATAAGAACAACTTTCATAGTGCTAACTCTTGCATCAGGTTTATAAATGCCCAGATGAATTTATTTTTCTGAACCAACTTGCTCCCATATACATTTATATATCATAACTCCTTACAAAACTGTGAACACACTAAGTAATAAAGATCAGATTGCCATCCTGATTAATACGAAAGAGGGTGAGAAGAAGAAGATAACTTGAACTTGATTAAAAAAAATACATCTGAAGAAATAGTTTTAACTATGAGAAACAACAAAGTTAGCAAATCGTTTAGACTTACATTGGCGTTTAACTTTAACTTTAATGTCCACCCTCCACATGATATTGCTTTTGTTTTTTAGTTGTTTATTTTGAGTAACATCCTATTTCACTTCACAGAGGAATGCTCAACTGTCTTAGTAAACAAATGTAACTTATGGATTCTTACTTTTACATTTCTTTTACAGGAATCACAACAATAAAACAGGAAATTCTGTCATCACACGTGAAGTCCTACAGAGGAGGGTGACTGTTCATTATTGACATATTAGTCTAACTTAGGCAAGTATAAATCTAAATATGCATGCTATTATACATGCTATTAAATAAACAAGTGCATTAAATGAGTCTAACCCAGTGACTGATACCTGCATTACATCTAAGTCATTGAAGGAACGCAGAGCAGATTTGAGAAATTTCACTTAAAACAAAGTATTCCTCTGTTAGCAAACAAAGTAGCTTTCAGAAAACCCTTCTCATTAAAGACACCAGAGTCCTGATGCTCACACACGAGCTCACAGCAGTGTCTCATCTTGTCCCAGTTTCTCTGAAAAGGTAGAAACAGATGATAGATGATGATTAGACAGATGGTTTGAAAGGGGGATGAAAAAGATATAGCATGTCAAACATGAACAGCCATCCATGAACAGAAAGCCTGCAGCAGCAGCACTTATCTTCTACTTGTTATGCCACTGACATTCCTTTGTAGGTAGCCTCTCCACAGTCCACGCTCCATACGTTTGTGTGGCTGCGATGGCTCTCATGACTCTTGCGTGACCTTGATGAGTCACATCACAGCAGCACCCGTGACATCTGTGCGAGAGCGCCTGGGAGCTCCCCAACATGTTCACACTAAACGGGTACATTTGTAAACACATCTTTTACACGCTGGGTTGACCCTCTGTTCAGACTGAAATTCTTTTTAAAGGGGAACATACCCCCGCCCCCCCCCTTTTTTTTCTGTATAGATAATAAAGTTTTCTGGTGTCTTTATTGACTCTGATATTCGATCAAAACAACACAGCGGCAGTCACCAGCTCCCTTTGTCTTTACAGCTCTGGTCAGAGCAGCTGATTTTAGGGTGTGGAGTCAACCACTCAACCCCTCTTTTCTACAGGTTGTGCATCTTTTGAAATCAGAGCAAATGCAGCATGAAGTGAAGGATGTTTTCACTCGTATCTGTGGTACGTCACAGAACACTGAAAGCTGGAATGACTCTGTGAGGTACAGATTTTCTGATTCAGGCAAACCAAACAAACTAGCATTATGTCACTTCAAACACCTGAAAATTTGCTCTCAATCACAGAAAATGTCTGCTTATTTTCTAATTAAATTTGTAGTATTTACAGAAAAAAGTACAATGATGATGGAATTATGATGTTATACATACTAATACTATCCATCCATCCATTATCTATACTCGTTATTTCCTGTGCAGGGTCACGGGGTTCTGCTGGAGCCTATCCCAGCTCACTTCGGGCGAAAGGCAGGGGTCCACCCTGGACAGGTCGCCAGTCCATCGCAGGGCCATATATAGACACACAACCATTCACACACTCACTCACACCTAGGAACAATTTTAGGAACACACTAACAACAACAATAATAATAATAATAATAAATATGCCTAAAGAATTAGGCAGTAAAAGAATTGATTTGAATAGAAAATACTCAAGGTGCACTAATGGATTCAACACAAAATCTGTGTTCAACGGACAAGTTAAATATAATCTATCCCTATAATCAGATTTAGCTTTAGCATTTCACATCCATAAATCCAATCTACTGCATTGCAGTTTGATAAATTATTGATGAATAGCATAATAAAGGTGCTGGGGAAAGAATATAAAAATCTGTAGCAGCATAGTTGTTATCAACTTAAGTAAAAGCGTGATCTTTTCTATTCACCAGTGGAGACTATCTCCGCTGTCAAGGCTGTATGAGAAGCTGCACTGCACTCACAAAACTCTGCACACTTTTCTTCTAAAAACTCAATTTGCCATGAAAATTCATATCAAGCTTGCAATCATGATGCATTGTGTTAAACAACACAGTGATGGATGGGAGCAGTTGAAAATACTGAGATAAAATCAGAGAGCAGAAGCTGCATCTCAAATGATTTTAATCACAGTTTTACTTTTTGTTTTTGTGTTTTTCTTAATCTGTTCATTTGGCTTAGGTGCTGTAAAAAAAAGAAATGACTAGATGGTGCAGATGATTACTGTAGGTAAAACCATGATATTGAGTTTTGGCAGACTTGTTTTTAACATAGATCAGAGGTCAAAGTCACTCACAGCCTGTTTGTATTTCTGCCTGGAGATATGATTATACAGTTTATAATTGTAATAAGTATTTATTACAAGGTCAGACCCACCAAACTTATGTTTGTCATCGCGCATTATTGCCGAAAAGCACCAGCGACACTGACAAGGTGCCAGGAGAGAAATCCACGTTCAGCCAAACTGCTTCTTCACATCTTAATGTGTCTCAAACTACAATTTTGAAAAATGTAAATGGTCCACAGCTAAAACTGAAATGCAAGCTAACAATATATGTATGCAAATTTACAGAAAGACAAGCAACTCAAACTCACTTACAATAATCCAACATGGTAACCATGGTTACTGTGTTTCCTGCGTTGAAGTTAGCTAGACGCTAACTAAGACAGTTTTGTGAGAATACTCAAGAAAAAGAGAGGTCCCATACATGAGTCAGAACTGGACCTGAATATACTCACTGGTGTGACCTTAGATCAAAAGAGGGCTGCTAGCTGGAGAGCTAGCCTTGCTACTTTTTTATTTGTAAGCCATACTTTTTTTGCTTCCTATGTCCTGTGCGTTTGGGTTTGGTAGATATTAGGCTGTATAAGTTCTTTGTTTGCTCACTGGTTCATAGTTTATTTCATAATAGAAGTTAGGAGATGAGGTAACTTTATTTGCTACAGCGCTAACAGACAATTGCTCTTCTCAACCAGAGAGGCTGCCAAAGAGCGCAATCTTATGCAGTGCAGGGCTGAAAAAGGCTTCATCAATTAAAAACAAGATCCCTGTTATTTAGTGAGAGGCAGACACCCTAGACTGGTTGTCAGTCCATACAAGACTACAACAGAGAAGAATGAGGAAAAACAACCATCAAAATCCAAACACGAAACACAAATCCAAAGCCAAACATGCATGTTTTTACACTTTCAGAGGAAGTTGGAATGCAGGCACATAAAGGGGTTTCAAACTTCACAAAGAAAGGTTCTCAGCAGAAGCACAAGAAACTTACCCTGGACACCACCAGGTGAAGGGCCAATGAGAGAGAAGCAGCATGTGAGGACAGTCACCTTGGTTGTTTTGAACAGTGGCTCTTGGACACTCCTGCTTGATCATTTACATAAACCCTCAGGTGATTAGTTCAGGAATGGGAGCGCAAGAGAGAATTATACCATATTTGAATAGAAGACAAGGTAAGTTGTAACTGCAAATCGAATCAGCCAATTGGAACTGCCAATTTTGTAAAAACGTGCAAATATTCTTGCGCTTAAACTCGTACTTTGGTCAGTGGTTGCTGTTTTTAAAGTGCCTTGGCTTAGCTATTTTGCAGAACTGCAGTGGAAACACCTTTATTGTTTCTATTGGACACACAATGTCCCAAAAAGAGTCACAATTGCTTTTATCGAGGAAATGGATCTCTTGGTATGATGGAACATGGAACTTAAATATTAAGCTTAAACATGATCCAATCTGAAAACCTTCAGCGTTCCATCACACTTCATATGGACTCGTTTGGATCCTCCAACATTAACAAAGACCAGTGCACTTTCTACTGGACTTTGAAGGTTTCCTTTCTCGTATCCAAGGTAACTGAGCCTCTGGCAGTTTGTCTTCAGGATGAAACGTATTTTTCTTCACTCCAAACTGTTTGTCCAACCTTGGAGGCTTTCTAGAAGATTGCATCACAACCCTGACCTGTAAGCACCAGTCAATACAAGCCAATATTTTCAAATCAGGCAATATGCTGACTAACAGAACAAAGAAAGAAAGAAAGATCAAATTCAGGCTGATTATGGTGGACGTAAAACACTGCCCCAGTTTTTGTTGGGGATTCTCGCTGACCTTTAAAATCTCATCTCTACTTCCCTGGTGAAAGCACCGCTAACCCCGCAGTGAACATGAAACTCTTTTCCTCCAAATTCCTGGACTGACTTTAGCACCACTGCATCTCACTTGTATCCCAGTGTGCATTTGATCCTTTGGACACCTAGTTGGTACCAGTTGGGGCTCCTGCTCACCTTGTCCACGCTGGTGTGGAATCCCACAACCTCCATCTTCTGTCTTCAGCTCCACCAACAGCTGAAGCTGCGATAACTCAATAAAGTTAGTTTTGTCTTTGTCTTACAATTAAACTTGCTGGTTCTTTTATCTGGATTGTCTGAGTGATGGCGAATACAGTGCTTTCTCTGAACTACCTTCATTCACCAGCTTTGAGCAGGTCGCTCTCATATAGTAAATCATACATTCATAAAAATGCTCCACATCAAGATAAACTGATACCTTCTGCAGGCATAACTTCATGGTAAACCAAGAAATCACTGAGCAGCTCATTCATCACGACAACATGCAATTAGAGCATAGCTGGCTTAATCATTGCTGAACACACCAAAACAGCTTTTCCTCATGACAGAGACAATCACAGAGATTCCATGGGGTGCACACAGGCAACGTTTGGTTAAAAACAACATTAAATCCACTCAAAAGAAGTTTAATCAATGCATTAATACAGGCCCTTTTTTTCACCGAAGGGGAGGGGTTTACCCAGCTGGATGGGCTGCATGGAAGGGTCATGTCATTCCAGACAGGTCCTCCACATCCCCTTGGGCATCCAGGCCTGCTGCATGCTTTTGTGAGGGTAGCTCACATTAGCTACCCAAGGGAACACAGGGAGAACATGCAAACTCCACACAGAAATGCCCTTTCACCAGCCCCACCCAGGGTATGGGTGCTGATGATATGGAGAAGCAAATATGCCTCCAGCACCCACAGCGTTGCCAGCAGGAACTGAACCCAGGCCCTTCTAGCTGTGAGACAACTGTGCTACCCGCTGCGCCACCATGCTCGCATTCAGTTAATACACTCTGAAAGTTGTGCAAGTCACCCTGACGTTTTGTATGGATGCACCTCTTCTCCATGAAGTTATGGACAGCGGTTCATATGTGTTCATTGCAGTTAATTGCAAATGTCAATGTCTTTTTCAAATAAACATAATGACAGCAACCATGATTACGGAAACAGAGAATAAGTCGCCAAGAGGTTCTGGACATCCATCACCGGCCTTTGTTTGAAGGACTTATCAAGAGAGGGGAGAATACATCTTTGTCAAATAACATGACCTAGTGAAAAAATAAAAATACAAAATAAGTGTAACTAATGGGGACACAGATATATGTTAGTCCAGAGAGAAGGAGAGAAGCAGACATATGTAAATTATTTAATATTGTTTCCGTTCTGTCTGTGGGAGGAAAAACTCTTCAAATAATTATCTATGGGCATGCACAGCTGAAGGACTCTTCAGTTTTTTTTGTTGTTTTCTTTTTTTTCCAGTCAAATGTAAAAGGGTCAGGGATATTTGACCACAGTCTGCCAAATTGACTCTTTTATTACACATACTTGTCAAGGGCGAGCACAAAATGCAATGTCAAAGAGACACAGTGCAATATCAACAGAAATGTTTAAAAAGATAAACTTATTATTCCATGTGCTATCATGGACACCTCACAGTCATGCCTGAAAGATAAGTTTCATATGAATAGAATTAAAAAAAAATAAATGGATCAATCAAAATCTTACCACTAAGTAACACTGATGCTGAGCAAGGACGGTCCATAGGTTTGCATAACATGACAAAAAGTAGCAGATGGTAATGATATGAAGGGTTATCAGGTTGCAGGCGGCAGTTATTTATGCCCTCTCATTCACCTTGCTTTCATGGCAAAAGACAAGCGGATGCATTCATCCACACTGCAGAAAAGAGGAATACTGAAAGGGCTCAGAGGAATATCAAAATATGACGCAAACTGCCAAGTGATAGAGGCAGAGGTGGTTCAGGGCGCTGAAATATCAAAGAGATTTGGCGATTCTGACTGAATCGAGCGTCAAATTCGCATGGATGCTCTGTGCTCATGCATAGACATGTGTAGCGTATGAGCTGGTGGTCTCTCCCTCAGCATGAATGAAATAACTGATGCTAATCAACTAATGTGGGGCGACTTCAGATCACGACCAAAATGCATTCTACACTCCATTTAGTTTAAGTGTCAATGAATAGTACTTCATGCTGATTTAATTTATAAATTCTAAATGAATCTCTCACTTAGCCAAGTGATTTTAAGTCGCTTGCGTCCAAGTTTAATTAAATTCATATTGATTAATGGTAATATTTATGGAAAATTAAAAGCTGTTTAGAAGACAGCGGGATCACTTTAGAGAAATTGAACTTTCACGAATACAAACAAAACCAGCATATGTAAAATTCTCCACTTTAAGAAATCTATACATAGCAGACTATCTCTCCCACTTACCTGTGAGGTGCAGATCAGATGCAACACAACAGAGGTGGTTCAAAAGGACCGTCGTAAACTGGTTTTCAGGTTCATGTTTTTCTCTAAAACGTTGTTCCCTGCAATAGAAAAAAAAAAAAAAAAAACCTCACACATTCAGCATTGTTTTCAGAGCACAGGCCCCCCTGGAGTGACAACAGCTCAGAATACTTCAGGTGGTAAGAAAGCGACCACGGTTGCATTTCTCTGAATATTTCAGTTTATACTTATACTTTAGGGCACATGAAGCGTAACATGGAAGTTTTGTTAGTCACGTAATATTTCATGTGAAGAAAAGCAACTAAAATAATGTGTCCTCTTTTAAATCCCAAGTCCTTGTTGATCTGTATGTCCATAAAAGTCTCTCCCAGTCTGATATGCTGGTCTTTTACACTGGTAGTGACAGGGCCCATGGTTAAAAATCCCTCATGAGGTAGCATGATGGGTGCATCTGAAACTGAGCACACACACCTTGAAGTAAAACTATCAACACGCCATCTGTAGTCTCTCTGCAGGAACATAACCAGCACCATTTATTACACATATGATTACTGGCTAGCACTTTTTTTCTTTTCTTTTTTTTTGCTGTTCTTTTTACAAGCCATCTGCTCAGAAGAGGTGATAAGGGATTTGTGAAAAGGAATACTGTAGCATATTGATTCTCTGCTTTAACACATTTATATCCATTCTTAGCACTTTGTTGGTTTGCCATATTTGCTCTCTTGTAGAAAATAAAGCACAGACTCAAACATAGTTTTCCTGCAACAAGCTGTGACATCCTGTGCACCAGCCCTCAACCTTGCACTATTGAGATTACACTCCTCTTTTTTGCTCACACAGAAGCTGGCCGTTATAGATGAATGATGGAAGCTCACTTGTGCATCTGAGGGGCTTTGGCTTAGTTGGGCTTTGTTTTTGAGCCCATGCACCCATAACGTTTGACTCATTCAGTAACAAAGCTTTGGGCTGGAATCTAACAAGACTGTAAAGGAGTTTGTCTCCCTCTGTTGAGTCAGTGTGTGTCTGGAGCAGAGAATCTATCTGCAGAAATGTACCGTGACATAAAAGGGTGGTTGGATGAAATGCTTTCTTTACTTTACTTTTATTTTCTTTGAACACTGTCAAAAGTTTTTGTTATGTATATAATATCTCTCTCTCTATATATATA
>JBAMYA010042363.1:0-14502 GCA_037176975.1 Arrhamphus sclerolepis
AGTCCCTGTAATCAATAATTTATTTTTTTAAGTACAGTCACTGCCTTGTTTTTTTTTGCACGTCAGGCAGCCCGCTGTTGAGTTTTCCTCAGAACAAAGCTGAGACATGCCGTGAATGCTAATCACTATGTTAGGTATGCAAGATACATTAGGTGTTACGTATAGTGCATTTGTCCTTATAAACTACTATTAGTATCCATACAAAATAAAGAAAACAAATTTAAGAGATGAAATTCACCAGCAGAGATCAAATTATATCAGATTTATAACACCTCAAAGCTGAAGACATTAAACCCAAGCAATGCTTTGTGCTTGCACTCATACATATAAAATGAAGATGCCTGAAGATGTGTGTATATATGTGGATATAGATCATTTATTTATTTTTCCTCCCCTTTTATTTCTTTATCTCTGTCTGTGCTGCTGTGACACTTGAATTTCACATCTGGGAGATTGATAAAGTATATTTCTAATCCAATCTAATGTGTGTGTGTGTGTGTGTGTACTGGGTGAATTGCAGGCAAAAGGAGGAGGAAACATTAAACAGAAGCCCTGTGTCCTGTCATCACACTGTCTAGACGGGACACCTCCTAGACCTAATGAGGTCTTTGTCTGTCTGTATGCATTAACCCCCCTCCCTCCCACTCACACACACACACACACTACACATCATACACACACATACCTACTTCGCCCTGAAGAATTCTTATTTTATTCAACACTAATAAATGATAAAAGTATTTAATTCAAGTATTTGACATATATACCAACACGGGTATCTTTTTCTTATGTGAAAATGAAGAGGAATTCTGCTCCTGAGCCACAGGAATGCATACACCTGTTGAATTTTATGCAGTAACTATATTACCAGAGTGTTTTAATCACATCCTTTTCCCAGCTGAGCCAGGTTCTAACAATGCACAAGAGTGCGCACGTATCCAAGTAGACAGTTTATGATCTGGTTTTAACGCCGAGTCTTAAAAGTCTTTTGTGTCAGATTCAAAAATCCCCTGAAAAATAGATTTTCTTTAAATGGCTCAAGTAAATGGGAAGTTTGTAGACTGACACGGGGAGTTGCAGCCGTACAGCAGCTCCATGCTGACAAATTAAAATTACACAACAATTTCATCATGTTTTATCTAATTGTATCCAGGATGTATTTTCTTTATTTAAAAAAAGATCACCTGAAACGTAAATCAAATGGCCTCTTCAACCTAATTCCTAGGAGAATTTTCCTCCTCTTCCTACTCCAGCAGAGAATTTGATCGCCCCGTTGATAGCTTCTTCTTGGATAACAGGAACGCCGTGATCAAATTCATACTGCATGGCCTGGAAAGAAGCAGACACATTAAACCAATAAAGAAAAATTAATGAGCGCAGGTTAGTTAATTTATAACTTGATCTGAAATAGCCACCTACCCATTCAAACACAGACATGATGATGAATCAAAAAAAAAAACTGTTTGGCTTTGGGTTAAGAATAGATGATTAATCATAAATGAGGCGACAAGCTGAGGCAGTCAACGAGATGACGTTTGCATGCACATACATGGCATTGCATGATTCATCCCAACAACACCCTCTAGTTCTAGTTTGTGATGAACAAATCCTGTGCATCTGCCAGCAGATGCAGAAAGCTGCAGCTCAAAAATCCCCCATCAGCCCAGCATTGATCTGAAGGCTCCAACTCTTTAACAGTTGACTACGCAGCAGCACGCTCCTTGGGTGGTGCCTCTGACGTTCATTCGCATACCAAAAACAACCAATCAAGTTTGTTTCTATTCACCACACAAATAAGATGAATGCTTTAAAATCACTGAACCTATTCAAAGCTCCAGCTCCGCTTGACGTTGCCCCATTCAGAGTCTATGGAGACCTACGCTGACGATGCTTTCACAATGTATATGTGAGGAGGGCAAAAGGATCAGGTTCGGGAAGTTAAGCTGTTGTTCATCACTCCAATTATTAAAACGTAGGTATCAACTGAGGGAAGTGATGACATCAGAGTCATAGATATGTTAAATCCCCAAAAGACCAGTTTTCAACGGCCAAATCTGTTTGTGTGTGAAGCAGCAGTTTACCTGAGAGAACTGCTTACTTCAACAAGACAGACTTCTGTAACCATTTAAACGCAAAATCCTTGTCCTGCTAAAGTTTGTGGCTCAGTTAGCAGAGACGTTAATAAAAATATAAGGAGCATTTCCAAATGCCTCCAGTAAAGTTATAGCTTAACGTCAATGTAAAAGGTTACTTGTTAACCTACTTCAGATACATATTAACAGCCACGGCCTATTCCATACGCTGCCATAATACTTGGACTTTTCACAATAATTACCTTGTAGATCACTTTTAACTCATATGGTGGGTCAAATTATAGATATCTATAACTGCTGTAACTTATACGTACACGGGAATCCTGCGAGCTTGTCACTCCAGATGATCAGGGTATAAACAGAATGTCTTAAATATTACTGAAGGCACTCGACTTAATTTTGGGTGGAAAAGATAGCAAGAATTCCCGATAGTCCCGATTTACCAGTAGTCCAAGCGCTTCCATTTTATGAGACAGCGATCTTGCATTCTCTGTGATTACATCCTCCTCTGTGCTCCTGTGATTTTTATGATCCTCATGATCTTTGTGATTTATGATACAACAGAATTTGTTTTCATTGTGTCATATTTCATTGTTCTTCCTGCAGTCAATTTGTTCTGACATCCAGACGATAGAAGTGACAGTACCATCAACAGGATTGAATTAGAATATAATTCTAATCAGACTTAAAATGATCTTTTATCCGTAGCCTCCTTTTATTGTATTTTGCGCTTTACAAATAAAATGTTGTGTGTGATCTGCTGAAGCGTTAACCAGTAACAGTCAAGAGAAGATGTAAAGTAAAGCAAGTGCATCATCACGGGACCTACGATACCAGGGTCGTATCAGACTTTCTATTAGGTGGGAATCATTACAAGGTTGTAACAAAAAAATACGCAAGAAAACATATAAAACAAAATCCATGAGAAGATGTTTTATGAGCCTGCAGAAGAAGACTAAGCGAAAGAGAAAAGGACAAACTGGAGAAACGAAAGACAAGTTGGAGGTGAAGACTTTCTGAGTGTGAAGGCAGTTTTGAGAAAGAGCAGAGCAATAACTGAAAGCAAATATTCCTGGTTTCCAATTAAAGATGGTACACCAACAGTTGTCCATATGAGACACCAGCAAGAAGTAAAAATGTTGTGACTTTTTTTTTTTTTTTTACCTTTGATTTGATTAGATTTTTTTAGATGCACTTCTGCATCTGAAAACAGAACGGATGTTGATCATGGAGGACACTGAAGCTGAGGTGCCGTGCAGTAATTCTACATGCTCTTTAAAACACGTGACAGCACCAACTTGAACAAACGCATCTGTAACAAATCTACACTAGTTTTAAGCCAGTCACTGCGCATTCATGAACACACAGCACTACTGCTACAAACATGAAGGGTCTGACGTGATAACGGATGACGGTGTTGAATCAAATGTACCTGTGGGAAAGATGCGGCATCATAGCAGCTGTACACAGCTGAGGAGCGGTCTGCCCGCAGACACTTCTGAGGGAAGGAGCTGATCTGCTCCGCCAGCTGCAGAGACGCCTCTAAAGCTGTGATTGCAACAAAAAGTCAGGCAACACACTAACAAGCGTACTGAAAATGAACGCTAAATGTACCAACAGCAAATGTGGCCTTTAGTGATACAGAAAATATACAGAGACCTCTAGTGTATTACGTAATTTTCTCATTTTCATTTCCTATATTTAGTAAATCCTCAGTCCTTTAATGCTGCTTGGTCTCTGCTTTTATACCCCTCTGCTGCCTGACCCACATAAAAGCTCTGGACTGCATCCAGATCACTCTATAGAAAACACTGTACCTCCTCCCAATGGCACACTTTGATGCCTTCTTTGATTGTATAAGAGCTGCTACTGCTTCCTTTTTCTCTGATGTTTAACTTGCACTTAGTAATCCTCTCTCAGAGTGGTAATTATGCTGTGGATCAACCGTGGGAAGAATAACTTCCCAAAATAATTAAGCCAATCATCTAATGTCTATGGAGGGAGGACAGGGAATTAAATATTTAGCTGTGAAGAACACACGGAGACAGTAATTGAATGGGATCTTACAAAAATATATGGCACAGTGATTTAAAAAAAAATCTTTTTTGCACTGAGGTGCAGAAGTCAAACTAAATAGATTCAATGAAACAAATTTAGATTATGTAAGTCTGAGTCTGATTTTTCTCCCAGTAGCTAACAATGTACTCTGCATTACTTAAATCAGTTTTGGACAATCATTTATCAATGTTAAGGTCTGTCTTCAACTCCTGCTTGATGTCACTTATTGGCTTGTTTTGCAGAACTGTTTGCCTTTTAGACTTAACATAATTATAAAATAATACTGATTTGATCATATTTGAAATTGTGCTGGGTTTGAATTGACTTTTCAATAAAAACTTGTTTAGAATATTTCCTCTTGTAGGTCAGAGGGTTTGAATCCAACTTAAAACTTGTTAAATTAGTAAAGCATGTGTTAAGAAATAAAAACACATTAAAATTGACTCAAATACCTTGGCCATCAGGAACAATTCTATTGGCCAGTCCATAAGCGAGAGCCTCTTGTGCTCCAACTGGTCGCCCAGTCAGAATCAGGTCTAGAGCTCTTGATAGACCAATGAGACGTGGCAGCCGCACTGTACCACCATCAATCAGAGGAACTCCTGTAAAAAGACGTGGTCATAAGTAGGATGTTTTTGTTTCAAATCTGAACAACGTGCAGAAAAGCCCCTTACAAGTTGACTGTCAGTGTACAATACTACTTTTAAGTTCTTTTAGTTGGACTCTAGCACGGTAGGTTAATGTATCATTTATCTCGACCCTTTTCATAAAATTAATCAGCATTTTATCGCATTTTTAATATGGAAAACACCAATTTGTTGCTTTTGTATTATGAAGAAAAAAATTCAACAAACTCACACTTGATTCCCCAATTCTTTAGGAATTTTAGTGTGATGGGATGAGAAACATTTTAGATGGACCATCACACAGTGGAAATGAGTGTTGTCATCAAATGAATTAGTATTTCATATATTCTTTTAGAAGAAATAGGTACCCTGTGCTTCAAACCCAACAAAGCCTACAGTTCTGTGATGGCAGCACTGATGCATGGTAGTACATCAAAATGTCACAGTAACACAAGATTATATCATTTTTACCAGGGAAAGACAAAATGGCATTCTACACACAGTAGACACAAAAGACGTGCCTGAGGAAGAAAATGACGAAGAAGAGACCTGTATGAAAAGCTTTAAAATTAAAAAGGCAACAACTATGGCCCACAACTGCTGGAACATCTCAAGACTTGTTGGCAGGATGAACTGGACAAAATAATATCTAAAAGGCTAATCTCTTGGAATCCTCAAAGTCAGAATGTATTTCTATGTGACAATGTTACAAAGTTTTATTGTTCCACTTTATTTGGAATGTGTTACAGTCCTGAAATGCAAAAGTAATATCTTTAAGTAAAGTAGATTATCAACAAATGAAGTGGAAATTGACAAGACAAAACATGGAATATCTTTGGTTCATAAACTCCTCTTTTAAAGGACCAAGGTGTAAATGCAAAAAAACAACAACAAAACAACAGAAGGGTGAAAAAAGGGAAACAACTGGTTGATCAGTCGTGTTTTGTTTGTTTTTTTGTTGTTGTTTTTTTCAAAAGAAAATATATCATAAGGGGGGAAAAAAATATTTTTTGACTTCACCTGATGAAAGACCTGCATTGTTTGAACTTGATACAGCTGGTTTGGGGTGTACAAAAAAAAATGAAAATTAGAGAAACATCCATCCATCAACTTCCACATATTCAGGTCGTGGAGGCAGCAGCTTAAGCAGAAAGGCCCAAACATCCCTCTCCCAAGCTACCTCCAGGTCATCCTTGAGGACACCTCGGCAGTCTCTGGACAGCTCAGAGATGCAGTTTCTCCAGTGTGTCCTGGGTCTGCTTAATGGCTGTCTCCTGGATGGACATGCCCGAGGCATGCTAACTAGATACCCTCATTTGACTCCTGTTTCTGTGAAGAAGCGAAGACTCTCAACCTATCTCTGAGGAAAGGTCCAAACTAATTTCAGCTGCTTGTTGCTTCTTCCAGTCAATATCCATAGTTCAAGACCATAGGTGAGGGTAGGAACAAAGATCTTGCCTCAAGTCTTTCTTTACCAGAACACATAGGAACAGTTTTCACCACTGTATCTACTGCTCCATTCTGCCCTCACTTGTGAACAAGACACCAAGATGTTTAAACTCCTCCACTAGAGGCAGTATCACACTTCCAACCAACCTTCAATCACCACCTACATGTCAGGGAGGGGTTTGCGTATCCTAACTCGAACCCAGGAGCTGTCCAGGGCATTTTTCCCTGGTAGGGTCCCAAATTTGCAACTTGGTCCTGGGCAGGCCAGACTAAGTGTGGTTTCAATGTCCCTACCTGGGCCCAACCCTGGACCTGGGGTAGGGGCTTGCAGGCTGCACCTGGTGGCCAGGCCTAAACCCATGAGGTCCAACCAGGCAAAGCCCAAATGAGCTAAATGGGTTCAACCTCCTGTGGGCTCAACACAAGCAGGAGGGCCTATACAGGTCACATTCTTTGTGCTCTGGGTGGCAGTAAAAAAGTGTGGGCCGTGGTGTGCTGACCCTCACACGATAAAACACAATCGTGCGTGAGGTTGAGAGGTACCAACTAGATATAGCCAGACTCACCGCAACAAATGTTCTCAAAGACAGGTTGGACTATTCATTGTTGCAGAAAATATGTAGTAAACCAGTGAATCTGAAACAGGCCTCATTTGTCCACTTAGGTGTTACTTTCCCAGTATTTGAGGGTACAAAGTATTTGGTACAGGTCAAAGGAGACAGTAAAAAGTGGTCCTTTGCCATGAAGAAATCCTATCTAAATTTTGATCACAAGTTGGTAGTGATAATTATTTGCATGTCCTGTTTTATAATCAGTTAGGGTTAGTTTCTACCCTTGTTCTGTTCTGGTCACATATACACCTGTATTTGATCAGTCATTACTGACCTCAGTATTGACAGTTTCAGTTGTTTCACTACATTTGCCAGATGGTGTTCATTTTTTGTGGTAGTTTTGACTTATAACAAGATCAATTGCACTTAAGCCATCGCATAAGCCCATGGCTTTAAAATGTATTTGGACTACGTATAATGGAACCAGACTGGCAGAGTTTCCAGATTCGTTGACAGAAACTCACATTCAGACAAGCCGGTTCTCCACATCTTTCCCGTTTTTATCATTAATCTGGCTCAAAAACAAACAGACAGACTTGCATTATTTGTGAGCAAATTTACAGAACGACAAGCAACTCAAACTTGCTTATAATAATCCAACATGGCAACCATGGTCACCATGTTTACTGTGTTGCGTTAGCCAAATGCTAACTAAGATGAAAGTACATGATCATACTGAACATCATGGCAAAGGCAGTGAAGAGAGGGTAGAGGGTTTTGTCAGGAACGTCAAGACAAAGAGAGCGCCATCAACAAGACCCTGTGTAGTAGTCAGTACTGGACTGGTATATACATGCTGGCATGCACCAAGACCAGTGGGCTGAGTGTGGGACGGCGTCCTAGCCTTGCTGCTATTGTATTAGTAGGTCATATTTTTTGCTTTCCTTTGCATTTGGTTGATATTAGGCTGTATAACTAAAGTTGTATGTTTGCTCACTTGTTCATAGTTTATTTCGCAATACAAGCCGGGAGATGACCCCCCCCCCCACCCTTTCAAGAAACACTTGAAAGGTTATTTTTCTACTTTCTCTATAATATTTTGACCAAAGCATGTCTCAAGTTTCTTTCATATCTCAATATTGTCAACTTTTGAAACAAGAGCATAATTTGTCTCATTAAATAAACTCTGTATTTTAGGAAAATATTTCAAGTTATGTGTTAGATCAATATTTTCAGAGTCTACATTGTACCTGAGATCGTCACAACCAATTTCTGATAAACAAATCATGATACACTACTCTGAACAGCAATCTGTGCACTATAGCTCTTCCACATACCTGTTGCCTTACAAGAAAAAAAAGCTGTGCAAAGTAAAAGGAAACAAAAGCCACAGTCTTGGTTTAGAGTTATGTACTCTATTTTGTACTCATATACTCATGTGCTAGGAATAATACAGGTTACTTATTTCAGGGGAACAAAGTTCCGAGACCATTTTAGTCTTTAATTGCATATTTGTTTTCTTCACTCGCTCTATTTTTATAAGAATGTGAAACTGATGCTCTCTTACTGGACACATTGTACTCTGCTGATGTACTGTACACCAGAGAGAGAAAGAGAGAGACAGAGGGAGACTCAGAGAAAGAGTACGCTGTAAGGTACAGTAAGCTCATGGCATCTGTCCTAATGTCTAAAGAGCACCAGCTGCAGCTGGCACACTTTGTGCTGTTCTGTTCCACACCGCATCCCAACTTCCTAATGCCTTCAAGTCATTGATTCTATTTGACCAGCCTTTATTGAGAGCACATGTGTCAAATATGTTTTCAGAACCCCATATGACATGCTCCCTTTCAAAATTTTCTTTTATACACCCTTTACTTCTGAAGGAGAGTAAAATAACAGTTTGATTCTTGTCATACTTTGCATCTTAGGCTTGTCCATGTCTCTCAACTAAATTAAACTGGAATATATGGAATATGACCATTAATACATGCGTGACCAATCCAGTTTTTTTTTTGTTTGTTTTTGTTTGCAGTACTTCTGCAATACTATACTTTATTCAAAGTGTATTATACTGGAGCGTAAAATATCGACTTTAGCGCTAAACACTTAGAGCCAGTATCAATGCAATGTCTTGCTGCATGTCAAACAGAGCACTGATCTTTGTTGCACAGTTACACAGGTATGTGTACATGTCTTGACACCAGGTCTTTCCAATATTGACTAAAAAGAAGAGTCTTCCGGTCATGGTTTTCTGAGCAAGGAGGTTTTCTTCTTGTCACATCTAGCATTTGATTACCGGAAAAGGCAGACGGGAAGAAAACAGAGACAGAGACGCAAAGCTCGCTAGAAAACAGCAAGAGGCGAGCAGAGCACGAGTGAGGCGGAGGAAAACAAAGCCTGCGTCAAGGAAGAGGAGATAAAGAGGCAAGTTGACCTCCAGTCTGTCTGTCTTTGGTGCTGCTGTTGGCACCACAGCTATCAGCAACTGGAAGGATCTCCCTTCTTATCCGCTGCACCCGTCTTCAGCACCACCGCCACCCTCTCTCTCTGATAGTCCTATCTCTGATGTGTCCTGTTTGACAGACCTGTGCTTTGTCCCACATGAATAGGAGCAGAGATGTTGACAAGCATCTCCTTGAAGTAGCTTTTAAATCAAAAGGTGTATGTTTTTTGAATGAGCTTGACGGAGGTGGATATCCTTTTGTTCCCTCTTTTTTTGGTATTTTAAAATGTTTGTCAGTGATCCAGATGCAAGATAATCAGTCAGTATCTTTAAACTAAACCGTGGATTTGTCAGCCTTGTCTTAATAGTAAGCTGAGCATTTGGAAATGGGGGGGTGCTGCCCTCTTGCTGAAAGCAGATAAGTCCATTGTCAAAACAGGGGCTTGTTATTAACAGGGTTCAACATGAGTCAGCAAGGCCTATTGTTATATAAGCAGATATAAGAGGTGGTTCTCTTCCTGCAACACAGGGTCATCGCTGCTTATCTGACTGAAGTGTAGGAGAAGTTGGGAGGAAAGAAGAATCATTGTATTTTATCTATTTACAACACATTTTAGCCTGAAAAAGCAGAAAATCCAGATTTTTTTTTTCTTTTAAATAATAAAACTTAGATAATTTGGTGTTTACGATTGTAATCTTGAATGGAATTTGAACGATATCTACTGAAATTCTTCCAGTCTCACTAAAAGACACACTGCAATAGACGGACGATTTAGCACCAGTTCCTTTGACTGTGTTTATAATTGTCATAAAAACAGACAAAAAGTAATTTAAAGAAGATAAATATTCATTTTGCCATTGAAAATATCCACAGTTATCATCTGAATATTTATTCAGCCTCACAGAAAAAAAGCAAGAAATATGAAATAAAAACTCTTTGAGAGGGTCAATCTTCTTTTTTAACCTCAAGCGAATCGTTACGTATTTTTAATTATACTGGTTTTAATGTCTTAACAAAACAATTTAGCATCACTTCAAGCACACATAAGTTGCATCAAACCATAATGAGTAAAAATAATAAGTGTCTACTAGGTTGATAGAGATGTTACCACAATGTTGGTACCATGTCCCATGGAAGGAGATGTGACCACACATGCGCCGGTCCACAGCTACTTAACCCAAAAACACTGAAACATGACACACTTTGGTATTCTGGTTTGCTCCTGGTGCTGCTGGCATCCTTACCACATCAAAGCTAAACCCACTACAATGGCCTCCCATGAGGGTAATGCGATTAAGTTTGATGTGGATTAAGAGTTTCCGGATAACTCCAGACTAAACGGACAGAAGCAAAGGAGTAGACCTTCAATCGGAAGCTTGCTTTGAAATTCTCGCTGGGAATGGACAAAATAGCTCAGTTGGGCTGGGTCAGCGATGAGCGCCACATAGTTTACTAGATTTCATGTCTTTAGCCCACTAATTTAATACCAGGGCATTCTTTAGTTTGAAAGCACGATTATACAAAACCACCAGGGCTGAAAATGGGGCCTTGAACCAGGAAAATGAAGGTGTAGCAGCTCATAAAAAGGCAAAATTACATGAAAATGTTAACATGATTGGATCTTATGTGGACAGAAAAGAAACCCAATGTTTTTATATGACTAAAGTCAGGAGCCGTGCTTTACCTTTGGCCTGTGAATGTCGCTTGTGTTATCTGTAATTGTTTAAAAGAAAAAAACGATGCCCACATAAATGCAACCGCTTGTCATGTTACTTGTGTTTCCACCTCTGTAGTGCAACTGCTGTTTATTCATTATTCATGGAGGAAAACTCAGCAACTTGAAAAAGAGGGCTGGTTTGAAGAAAGATGATGTAATCAGTGGACTATGTCGCTCAGGTTTAAATTCACTCAGCAGGTGTTTGAATTGGCTGATTTCATGTCAGCTTTTGGACTGTGGTTTGACTTCAAGACAAGATTTGGCTTCATCATACTCAATAAGCTGCAGACGCAGGACTCAAAGCTGGCAAGAAGCTAAAGGGAGGAGAAACCAACTGCGGGATGCTGCAGGCCTGTTGTTGAGTGTCTTTGAAGGGTCTCCATTCCAAACAGTAAAATCCAAGGGTGAACACTGAATCAATCCTGAACAACCTCCATGCCTGACTGATTTAGTTTCTAGAATAAAGTATTAGTTGTGTTTTACGTTTCCTTTTCCTGTGCCAGATCTTTTTTTTTGCTTTGTTTTGATTGTCTGGTTTAAGGAGCAAAAATAATGTTGGAGAATTAGGTATGCACCGTGGTTTTTTTCATTCATGTCTATGAAAATTCAAAGAGCAGCAGACACTAATACCAGATTCCTGTGACGTAACCATCTCCTCCCTCTCATTTCCTCTATGGTAGGGCAAAGGGGCCCCAGACAGGAAGCCACAGGTTTCAGCAACCAATCGCATGCCAGAAAACTGTCAGATCTTTGTGGTAGCCATTGGCCCACATCAGAGCAGCAAAGGGAGCCTCTGAGGGTTTTTAAACTCCAAAGCCACCAGGGATTCCCTCCGGCTGCTGCCATCTGTGCCTGACACTAAAACGGTAACAGAATTCAACCATTAAAAGGAAATAATCACTAAGAGACATAGGATCTTTAAATAAACTGTGTCCCCCACAGAACAGCTGTACTTTTGATGTATAAATCAAGGGAGGTTTGGTTTCAATTGTTAAAAGTTGGCAAAATAAAATGTAGTTAAACGTTGGTCTTTTATAACCTGGAAAGTCTACATTTTCATAAAGAAGTCCTAATTAGCAACACCTTATCCCATCTAATTAATGCTTTTTTTAATATGTCTTCATTTAACTTCACCAGACACATGCTTGAAAAGGTTGAAGAAGTTTAGAATATGCCAAAATTGCCTATAAAAACGCTGAGTCCACACTCAAAGTAATAATCATGTTGCTAAATGTACATCTGTATGAAAAACCACAGAAGATACAGTTAAGCTGGAGGAAACAACTCAAATGTGTTGACAAACGAGCCTTTAAAATGTGACGTAATGAGAAGGCCGAGGATAAATTAGTGGGAGAAAATGTTCAACTTGATGTGTAAAAACCACAGCGAGGCTTCTTTCTGCCTCCCAAACATACTTTCACGCTGATGGAAGAAGTCTGAGTGCAGTCACTGGATTAGCTGCAAGACTAAGACTGGAGACGCAAAGTGGAGCCTGAGATTTCTGACTTTGTTCAAGGCAGTTTGTCTGTAGAATCCATGAATGTGTCTTCTGGTCAGTTACCGAGGAGAGAAACTTGAAGTTAAGTATCTTCTCCCGTTTGTGCCCCAGGGCTTTACGATAGGGTACATGACCTGCCTCTAATAGAGATTGTAAGTTGTCAATTTTGAGGGCAGGATTCTTAGTGCTCACATTTAGATGTCATACTTGCCTGCTCTCCAAACTCTGCCCTCACACTCAGAGCATAAAAGAAAATTTGTTTAAAAACAAAAACACAATTAATTACTGATTAACTGGATTTAATTTAAAATGGTGCTATTGTTTATCTGTGAAAAATAAAATATAAAAGGGAAAAAACAGCTTATATCCTGTTTGGATCCTGTTTTAACAGATCGCTAAACAAAATGCAGCCACTGAGTGGCAGATTCACTTACAAACAATACCATTTTGATGATGTACAATACTGGTTTTGTGATCCATGTTGGCAAGAGATCTTCATTGATGATGTTTGAAATGGATCTTTATTTGGAAAGTGACACGGCACAGAGAACGCAGTGTGCTCTGAAACCGGGGACAGTGAGGAAGTACAGTCAGAAAGACAGGGGCACTGTCAGGATGCTCTCCTGTTAAATTATAGGTCTGAGATGATAAGCCTCTAAATCTAGTACTGCCAGTAAATCACAGCAAATCAACAGATGTATTTATAAACACTACGGTTGTTTTTAAGCCTTCTCACCAGCATGCCTAAAGGAGTGACAGCTTTATAAGAGATGTTGCAGCAGTCCAACAAAAAGCCACTTTTACACAGTCAGGGGACCGTGGCGTTCAGGGATTCAGACCAGCTTTACGCGTTTACAGGGTGGATCTAAAATTCTGCTTGATCTTTTAGAAGTATTGCAGAGTCAGTGGGCAAACCATGAAAGCAAGCTACATGACGCCAAAAAGGGAAAATGGTGTTTATGAGGAAAGTATGTGACATAAATAATATGTAAGCCCAGTCTGGCTGTACAGTGGAAACCTGGCAGTTGGTTGTTTCCTCTTCTACTTATCAAGACTGCCCAGCAGACTGTGGCCACGTTGCCAAAAGGTCATGGTTATGAGTGTTATCGCACTATGACTCCATCCTCACACACAAACAAGAGGAGGCTGGGGTGATAACAAAGGTCAGAGCAACAAAGCCCCCCCAAAAAAAGAAATAGCATTGACTTCCTGGTATTAGGAGACAGATGATACATTTATGGATGCAAAGAAAACAGAACGTTGCTTTCTTCAACAGATATAATTAACTGAGGAAAAACACAGAAAAGTAGCAGCAACACTGTAAAATAAGGAGGAAGAGAAATAAAGAGAAATACAGTCCTAGAGTTAGTTTACTATTAATATATACAGTAAGATTAAAAGACATAAAGTAGTAGTACCACGAGTTTAGATCACATGTAAAGTAGATTTTCAAGTAATTGCAGCTGAATGAGCAGTGGCTATGACTGCTGATAACTTACTGTTAATTGGTGACAGTTTTTAAAAAATATATATATATATTATATACATTATTACATTACAAAATGTTTCATACCCCTGTCAAATACAAGGAATTTCTTGATTCTCTAATTTACAAATTATCATCTCACCTCAGATTTGATATAAAAAGGACATGCAAGAAAGTCTGGAGCCATGACCAATTTATTCAAGTGAAGTAACACCGTTAAAGATGTTTATTTAAACTTCAAATCATTATCACCATGTCTAAAAATTATTCATAACCCAGTGATACTAGGACATAGGATGATCCAACAAACCACTCTTTAAGTGTTTGATTCTCTCAAAAGTGTTTAACAGTAGTTTCTGTGTTTCTTTGACCAGTTTCTTGACTATAAAAGTCGACTTTCTTGTGACATTTCAGTCATTTTCAAGTCAACGCCAAACTTGCTATGGCAAAGACTAGAGAACTCAGTCAACACTTAAGAGCAAGAATTGTAAATGCCAAAAAGGAAGGAAAAGGATACAAAAACATTTCCAAACAATTTCAGGTGCCAGTGTCAACAGTGCAAAGTATCTTCAAGAAGTAC